>CAIGRT010080906.1:0-21799 GCA_903798405.1 Fraxinus platypoda | reverse complement strand
CAATATGTCACATCAATAACTTTTCTTTCTTTTTCAACCACATATTAAAATTTTTTATAGGTCACAAGTTATTTTTCGGCGATGAATTAAAATTTTTTATAGGTCACAGATTGAAAAAATCAAATTTTTTTGTTGGTCACAATCACGAGTTTTGATAAATACCCATGTAGCCTGATACAATTTACAGCTGTATGCCAAGCATTTGACAGTAAGAACACGGGGGTTTGTTTGCATTAGCCTTGACACCATATAAAAAAAATAATAAGAGGAAAAATATCAAGCAGGTAGAATGCAAGATCTTTGGGGAGAATACTCTGATAGTATTGATTTTCTAGTTACTCCCTTTGTACAATATGTAAAGAATGGAAAAGAACATTGGCTTAACAGAAACTACGGAGGTAGCTAGCAAAATGAATATATACAAAACTAACTCTGATAAAATGAAAATTGTGTAACAATAAATCTTTCCAGACTTCCTCTTCTCTATGTCATGTGGTCTAGCTTGTCTTCCATATGTATGCCTTGCTGACTAAGCTGTAGCCGATTTCCATGTTCTAATGCAGGTCACAGGCTATGAGTAGAGATTGTAATATAAGTGCTTTTGATCTCACGCCCGAGGTTCACAGTGGGAGCAAGCTTGTGTTTTCTCTTCGAAGAAAATTAAGTAAGCCTCCTGAGTTTCAAATTATTGTCTTAATTTTGTATAAGATTATCTTAAAGTTGAGCCCAATTAAAGTGATCCAATAAAGAATTAAATTGTTGAATTTAGGGCATCTAAATAAAGTTTGGGCCGGATTATACGTGTAGAAACCGGATCCATTAGAGTTGTATTTGACAATGTGCCAAATATATATCAAAATTATATATAGAGTTATGGTCTCCAATTCATATGCAACTTCTCATTCTTTATGTCATCCCATAAACACAAGAATTAATAGAAAACACATATTGACGAGAAAGATCCAAAAAATCCACAATCAAGAATCAAGATGAAAGAATTCGAGAATCAAGACTGTGGATCAAGAAGCAAGACAAGAATAAGAATTAAAGAATCAAAGGAACCCAAACATGAAAATATTGTAGTTCAAGCTTCAATATCCAAGATCCAGAATCAAAATTCAGGCCCCTATTTGAGACACACTAAAATTTTTATTCTCATTCTTCTATTCATTTTCAACCACACATTTTTCAATAAAATAATATTTTCCATCACATCAATAACTTTTCCTTCTTTTTCAACAACACATTCTCCATCAATCTATTATTTCAAAATACATTCTTCCAAAATAATGTGGCTCAAACACACCCTTATAATTGTTTAACGAAAAAATGACCAAATAGGGACTTGAATCCACCCAAGCCCAACAAACTAGGCCCCTATTTGAGACACACTAAAATTTTTATTCTCATTCTTCTATTCATTTTCAACCACACATTTTTCAATAAAATAATATTTTCCATCACATCAATAACTTTTCCTTCTTTTTCAACAACACATTCTCCATCAATCTATTATTCTAAAATACATTCTTCCAAAATAATGTGGCTCAAACACACCCCAGTAATAAAAAAATCATTCACATATAAATGTTCCGCATAATTAATTTTCTTCGTGATTTCACATGGAGGATTTTGATAATAAAGGAATTTAATTTTCAAGTTCTAAACTAGTTTTATAAAGTTTAAAGTTCCATAAAATTTCAACATTTATGCCATGTTTTTCAAACTCATTGGTACTTTACTTGGCAGGGAGTTGTTGGAGACCGTCTCGAAGGTTCTTAATGAAGGTGAACCTCTAAACTATATTAATGGTTCTCATCCCAAGAAGGGCTAAGCTTGAAATGGTGTCGAACTATCGCCCAATTAGCTTGTGCAGTGTGCTCTATAACTTGACCACGATGATCATTGCGAACAAACTTAAATGGGAGCTTTCGGCCCTGGTTTCAGAACAATAAAGTGCATTTGTCCCCCTGATAATATGATTGCTGCCTACGAGTTGCTTCATTCTTTCGGAAAAGGCTTGAATGCCTTTAAGTAGATATGATAATAGAGGACAATTTTTTTACTTTAAATGGGCTGGGGCAGCCTTGGGATGAAGCCTTGGGTTGCCCCCTCCATCCGCCCCTGTAAGTAAAACATGTGAGAGGGTGGAGTGAGATTTTAGTGTGTTGGTGATGGAGAGGACGTGATTCTTTGAGAGTGGACACATTCGATTAGGGGTTGCATTTCAACATCCAACATTGCTTTTATGGTGAATGGGATGGAAGGGTAATACCCTTTAGGTGATCGCCTCAAGGTTGTCCCTCTTCACCTTATTCATACATTCTATGGAATTGATATTTGTGCCTTGGTCACCGAGACTAATCGAAGCAGAAGAATGTCTCTGACACTAAGGCATACCTAAGTAAGGGAATTTAGGAGTGACACTTGACCAAAACATGATTAGAGTCCTTCGCTAAAAACATGATTAAGGGTATCGGATGGCCTTGGACATGAACATAAACCTCAATGCAAAATTTGATAAACCTACTTTGACGTTAGTGTCCCCTGATCTTTGATTGCACATGATCTACTAATGTCTCACTTTTCAGCTGTAGCATCGAAAAAAGCATTTAGTGCAGTTGATCGGATTAAGTGAAATAAAAGAAATAAGTTGAAAGAAGATATATTTGATGCTCTAATTTGTTTGAAGAGTAGCAAGTTGTAGACTAAATAGTAGTGCAATTACTAAAAATTTTCAATAATTATTATCTTCACGGATCTTTTTGTACACCAAGTTTTAGGTTTGTTATTGTATATTGAAATTTCATTTGTTTTTACTAAAACATTTATACACAAAATATTTAGGAAAAATTATCCCAAACCCTACATATAAACTATATTTTTCGAAAATAAAATTGTCTAGTTTTAATTTCACAAATCAGGTGATAATACAGATTTATTAAATTAATTAATACATTATTGATATGGAAACCGTTTTATCACCATTTTCCCTCACTACTTTCTCTCTCCTCATCAGAGAAACAGTTGACTCCGCCGACAAAATGAAGAAGAAAGTTTACTCTAGCGGCTGCAGTTGTTTTTGGGGCTTTAGAAGAAACAGCCATTCTCTTCTTCGGCAAATTCACAAAAGTTTGACATCACCACCGTTGCGCATGACGTGGCTCATTGCGTACAGCTCATTGTTGAGGGCAACGACGACTCAATTTGCTTTTGGGTGATTTTTTGGGGTGGTGGTTGGTGGGTTTTGGTATGGTTTCTGTTGGTGGTGATAGTTGTTTTGCAGTCGAATATGGTGGTTGTGGTGCGACAATGGTGACATGGTGAACTCGTGGTAAATATGGTGGTTGACAGATGGTGGCGACGATTGATCTAGTTTGGACGACATAAAAATGAGAAGTGGGAAGTGCTTTGAAAGTGTAGGATATAGATTAAATGGTGGTGGTGCAGTGGTGGTGCGGTGGTGGTGATGTCGATAGTGATGACCATTATATTTTAATTATGATTCTCTTTGATTAAGTATGTGTTAATTGTGATCAAATATATCTTCATTGTGGTTATGTGATTAGATTTGTTTTAACTGTGACTGTATGTGGCCAAGTTAACAATGACTTGGTCACATACAATTACAATTTAGACTAATATGGTAACATACATCACGTTAAAGATAAATTTGGTCACAGTTAGTCACAGATAATATGGTTTAGTCACAAACAATAACAACTTATAAAGACATGATCACAAACAATAGCAACTTAAACAAATTTGGTCACAAGCAATTACTGTTAAATAGAACTTGGTCACATACAGCACAAAGTTAATAGGTCACAGACATGTTGAGATTTTATGAAATTTAAAAATATGTTCAGAAAATATGAATTATCATTAGGGCTGCGAATGAATTATTGAGTTTTGGAATTCCATTGAAAGTGGTTATGAACGACGGCATTTTTTAGAGGATAGAAGGTTGGATAGTGTTAAGGGATATAATCTCACATCGAATAAAGATGTAAATATAAACCAACTTATAAAGAATTGTGTTACTCCTCTTAATAAGGTTGCCCTTTTAAGATGGAACCACAATTCTTAACATGATATCGGAGCAAATGTGGAGTGCCTGATCCAGCTTCTTCTTTTGTCGATTTTGTTTCTAATCTCGATTACGCCTGCTCATATGATAGTTGATTCAGCATCTCCATGGATGATACTTCGATGTTAACAGGAAGTAATTCATACCTTGATGATGTATCCAATCCTTATTATCTACATCATTCGGACAGTCCCGGACTTGTTCTGGTTTCTCAGCAATTAACTAGTGATAATTATGCATCCTGGAGCAGAAGCATGATGATTGTTCTATCAGTTAAAAACAAGCTTGGTTTCGTTGATGGAACTATTCCAAAACCTGAAGGTAATGATAACCTCATGAATTCTTGGACTCGCAATAACAATATTGTTTATATTGGATCCTTAATTCCGTGTCTAAGGAAATCTCTACTAGTGTGATTTATTCTGTCTCTGCGTATGAAATCTGGGATGATCCCAAAGAGAGATTTCAACAGGAAAATGGACCGCTTATCTTCCAATTAAAACGTGAATTGATGAATCACTCTCAAGATCAACTTACTGTGGGAGTTTATTTCACAAAGTTGAAGGCAATTTGGGAAGAATTGAGCAATTACAGACCAACTTGTTCATGTGGGAAGTGTTTGTGTGGGGGTAACAAGGCTTTAGCAGATCATTACCAAACTGAATATGTGATGTCATTCTTGATGGGGCTTAATGATTCGTTTGCTCAAACTCGCAGTCAGATATTACTTATGGATCCTATTCCACCTATTAACAAGGTATTTGCCCTTGTTTCACAAGAAGAACATCAGAGGACATTGAATAATGTACCTAGAATGTCTGCTGGTAATAATCAAATGGCCTTTTTGATCAAGAATGAAGGCAGTAGATCCAATAGTAATCAACAATCAGGCAGATTTCAGAGAAAGGATCGACCGTTTTGTACATACTGCAAGCTTAATGGTCATTCTATTGACAAGTGTTACAAGCTTCATGGTTTTCCACCTGGCTACAAAACAAGACCAAAGATTTCTTCTTCTCATCAAAGTGTTACTGCTGCTGCTAATCAGGTGACAGAAACTTCTGGTCATCAAGGAGATATTGTTGGATTTGTTAACACTTTAAATCCAAATCAGTATCAGCATCTATTGACCATGTTGAATTCTCATTTGATATCTGCCAAAGATACTGCTGGAGCTTATGTGAACTGAACTCACACGTCAGGTACATGTTTCTCCATTTCTAACCATCCAGGCCTTCATTCCCCCTTAATGTTGGATAGTTGACTCTGGTGCTACCAACCATATTTGTTTTGATCAATCTCTATTCCATAATCTCTTTCCTATTTTGAATTCTTTTGTCACTCTTCCCAACAACACTCGCATACATGTTAAATTCTCTAGATCAGTTCAACTTAATCCATCCTTAATACTACATGATGTTCTTTATATGCTTCAATTCCACTTTAATTTGCTATCTGTCAGCTCATTAATAAGAGGTTCTTCTTTTCATGTCAAATTTCTCATGGATTCTTGTATCATCCAGGAAATGCCAACTTTGAAGATGATTGGCAAAGGTAACAAAGTAGTTAACCTCTATATCATTGATAATGCCTCTCTTCCAGATTCTTGTAGCTATGTTCCAATTGTCAATACTTGTAATTCCTCCATTTCAATTGTTAATAATGTGTCTTCTCAGAACATATTGTCATTCTCTTGTAATGATCATGTACACACTCATTGTTCCATTTGCCCATTGGCTAAACAAAGATGTCTGTCATTTACTTCCAACAATAATCTGTCCAAAAACGCCTTTAACTTGATTCATTGTGACACGTGGGGACCGTATCATACTACAACCCACGTTTTGTTATCGATACTTTCTAACTCTAGTAGATGGTTGTACTAGATTCACGTGGCTATTTCTCATTAAAAAGAAATCTGATGTTAAGTTCATTATTCCTAAGTTTTTCTCCCTTATTGAAACACAATTTGGCAAAGCCATTAAGCAATTTAGATCTGATAATGCGCCTGAACTTCAATTCACAGATTATTTTAGTTCTAAAGGGGTCTTACATCAATACTCTTATGTTGAACGACCTGAGCAAAATTCAGTGGTCGAAAGGAAACATCAACATCTCCTCAATGTTGCTCGTGCTCTTTATTTCCAGTCGCACGTTCCTTTAAAATTTTGGGGTGAGTGTGTTCTTACAGCCACTTACTTAATCAATCGTACTCCTTCACCTCTGTTACATGGATAATCTCCTTTCTACCTCCTTCATCATACCCCAGTTGATTACACTCGCCTCAAGGTATTTGGATGCCTTTCTATGCATCCACTCTTCCATCCACTCGTACTAAATTCCATCCACGTGCTATACCTTGTATATTTGTTGGTTACTTGCCTGGCATTAAAGGTTACAAACTATATAATATCGAATCCAAAACTTTTTTTGTCTCTCGTGATGTTATTTTCCATGAGACACCTTTTCTTTTTCAGTACATACCTCATCCCACTGATGTTATTGACCCTTTTCCACACTTGGCATTACCTATACCAGCTTCTGATCTACCTATAATGCCTACTTCCTCCTCAACTACGCATCAAAATCTCCCTCATTCTATCCCTATATCTGATCCAGTTAATAGAAGATCTTCAAGAGTCCTCAAACTTCCTTCTTACCTGAGAGACTATCATTGTAACTTACTTCAACACAAGTTCCAGTCTACCAATAATATTCTTTATCCTTTAAACAACTTTATATCCTATACATCACTTTCCCTTTCTCATAGTGCCTACCTCCTTCAAATTTCTTCCAACTTTGAACCCCAATTCTACCATCAAGCTGTCAACTATCCACATTGGAGGGAAGCTATGGCAAATGAGTTAGATGCCATGGAATCAAACAACACCAAGTTTGTTCAGACTCTTCCTAAAGGAAAGCATTCAATTGGATGCAAATGGATTTATAAAATTAAGTATAAATATGGTGGTAACATTGAGCGTTACAAAGCCCGATTAGTAGCAAAAGGCTACACTTAGCAGGAAGGTTTGGACTTTCTTGAAACATTTTCGCCGGTTGCAAAGCTAGTGACAGTGAAGATGATGCTAGCTATTGCTGCCATCAAAGGGTGGCATCTCTTCCAGCTTGATGTCAACAACACATTTTTAAATGGGGACTTGTTTGAAGAGGTATACATGGCTCTCCCTTTAGGATATACTACACACAAGAAGGTTGTTGGTAAGGGGGAGAAGCTTGTTTGTCGTTTGCATAAGTCCATCTACGGTCTAAAACAAGCTTCACGCCAATGGTTTTCAAAATTCTCTCAGGCCATTATCACACATGGATTCACACAATCTAAATCTGACTATTCCCTTTTCATAAAAGGTTCCAGTTCTTCCTTTGTGGCTTTGTTGGTCTACGTTGATGACATCATAATTACAGGTTCTAATTTAATTGTTATTGGTCTGTTAAAGCAATTCCTTCATAGTCAATTTAAGCTCAAAGATCTTGGCCCTTGAAAGTATTTTCTTGGATTGGAGATTACCCGTCAGATGCTGCTTTATTCTTATCCCAACGTCATTATACTCTCCAGCTGCTTGAGGATATTGGTTTCCTTACTAGCAAACCAACCTCTTTACCTATGGATCCCAAGGCCAAACTCAGTTCCTTTGATGGTGAACCTATTCTTGATGCTTCCTCCTACAGACGACTAGTTGGTCGATTGCTATACCTTACCATCTCACGGCTAGATATCACATACCACACCTGGATGCAGCCATCATCTTTTGAAATAGTTGAAGGCTTCCCCTGGTCAAGGTCTGTTATTTTTCTCTTCATCTACTTTCCAACTTCGAGCATTTGCGGATGCGGATTGAGGCTCTTGTTTGGACTCTAGAAAATCAGTGACTGGTTTTTGCATCTTCCTTGGAGATTCTATGGTTTCTTGGAAGGCCAAGAAACAAACGACCATTTCCCGTTCCTCTGCTAAGGCAGAATACAGGTCCCTTACTTCCACAGCCAGTGAACTTATTTAGCTCCATCAGTTGCTGGTTGATTTTCAAGTATCCCATGCTGGTCCAGTTGTCCTTTTTTGTGATAATCAGGCTGCAATCCATATCGCTTCTAATCCTACATTCCATGAACGTACAAAGCACATAGAGATAGATTGTCATTTCGTTCGAGATAAAGTCACCAACGTTTCCTCAAGCTTCTTCCAGTTCGAACTACTCACCAACTAGTTGATGTGTTCACCAAAGCTCTACCATCAGCCTCTTTATTTCCTTTACTGTCCAAGATGGCCGTTCTTGACATCCACCGGCCACCTTGAGGGGGAGTGTCATAGTTAGTTAGCTAGATATTTTACTTACCAACTGTCATTTTGTTATTTATATAGTTGGGTTAGTTCATTGTAGACACGTGAGTTTTCATTCCAATTTGATTGAATAAGATTTCCGCCATTTCTCTCTCTCTCAACTTAACATGGTATCAGAGCCCATTAAACTCTAACGAACAATTCGATCCAGTCAAAACTCCAGAAGTGAGCATACGGATTTCAAGATTGGTCTGCTCAAACGAGCCACCATCTTGTGGTGGCATATTAAGGGATATAATCTCACATCGAATAAAGATTTAAATATAAACCAACTTATAAAGGATTGTATTACTCCTCTTAATAAGGTTGACCTTTTAAGATGGAACCCCAATTCTTAACAGATAGTGTACTGATATAGATGGAATTTTTATGAGGGGAAGATCCGATGACATTGGTTCATGTGCGCTGATAGACGGTTGGAAAGTGTATTGGTATCGATATAGATGAAGTTTTGATGTGAGGAACAATACATTTGCTATATGGTTAACTGTTAGATTACTTCTTTTCAATGGATTGAAAGGCCCAAATGCTATTGTCAAGCCCATTTTTTGCTTCCATTCCTGTTGCGATTGCAGATAGTGAAACACAATCAACTCTAATTCCAAGTACATATGGGTAACAAAATTTCGGTTGAAGCTGGTAGTTAATGGAACTGTATCAGAATCTGTAGATTTGAAATTAGGAGAGTATGAATTTTGAATTTGAGGAATATGTCGACAATTTCAGATATCTGATTTTAGGTGGTGATCACAAGGGGTGGTTGTGAGTGGGCAGAGTATTGGGTGTTCAAGCAATGGGCGTCAACGGTGACAGACGACAATTGGCTTCAACGATTTTGGGTATGGGAGATGGGGGTGGATTTGGGAATAATTGAATTAAGTGATAGAGTGAGGTGGTGTGAGGGGTAGGGTGTGGTGATTGATTTATACCTTATTTTTGAATACATTATACAAGTTTGATTTTTTGAAATTCTATTCTTAATAATGTTTAGTAGTTATGATTTTTTTTTTCCAAATATTTATTCTTTCATAATTCTAACTTCGCTGGGGTATTATAATTGGTCCAGGCCCAGATAAAGAACAAAAGTTTTTACAACTTTTATAATTCTTTTGATATAATAAACATTTTTTTTTTTTACTTTATCATTTCCCTTCAAATTCATGTATTCATTATAATTCGAAAAGTTTAGATTTAAAAAAATTGATGAGCCACAAGTGGCCTAAGAGCGGGCTCAACTCACCACACCAAAGGGCGAATTGGTTGGACAAGCCGAGATTTGAAAACAAGTAAGGTTACAAGACAATAAGCGAATCAAACAGTTCAATCCGACTTATTAACATCCCTATCTCAAAATCACTTGCACCCACGTGACCAAAGCAAAATTTATCTGATGCGTGCATATTGCCTGAGCAGAAAATTTTGACCACGATAAGCATCCAGATTACAGACAACTACCAACACCTGGATAATATTTTTATATAGATAGAGTGGATTGAAAGCAGAACTTTAGATAGCACTTGTCGTTAAAACCCAACCAACATTAATAGAATCAACAAAATAAATCCCTTCAACCTGACCAATATCTAAATTTAACCGCTAATATCTTCAAATGCAAGCTACTTTAAAGTTTTAATTGTGAACAATTTCGAGATTATGGAGAATCTGATTACAAAAATATTGACAAACCTCAATAATAACGATCACTATATCAGCAGATAACGAATATAGACTACAAACATGAGAAGAACATGCCAACAAGCTACCTATACTGTCACGACCTCGGTGATTTTGCCAAAAGGTTAGCTCGGCTTCAATATCCACGGTTTCTTGCTGATTCATAAAATCCAGGATCATAGTCTAAGTCACAAGCATACCAGATATTTATATATATTTTTATTTTTTTTTCATATGGTCCTTTCTCAACACAAGCGTAGAGCCATTGGCATGCTTGCTACAAATGTACAAAACGGGGTAAATTTTGGAAAATGGCAAGGACGAAAGGACCCTATGCAGAACAGATCTTTACTGCAGCAATTGGACTATTTGTCATTGAGTGCTGCGTGCCAACCCGCTTCTTGATGCACTCCTGCACAAAATGATAAGAGTTAAATGAGAACCAGTAGTATTATCAGAAACGGTTTTGCTACCAGTATATCAAGGTGTACATAGGCGTGTTAACGGTACATCAAGGTGTACATAGGCGTATACATCACACTCACATGGGGGGTGGGACCCGCTTCAATAAAAAAAATATTTTATACAAGTGGGTCTCCCCTCCATGTGAGTGTGATGTACACCCTTATGTATAATTTTTGATGTACAAGTAGCATTTTTGTATCAGAAACTAGTCCTAAAAAGAAAAAATCAGACAATGGTAATTTTGATTTTTACAGATTTTGCATGATACAAAGTCAACATGAAATCTTTGTTAAACTAACATTGACGCACGGGATACACATTTCAATACGTAAAGAAATACTTAAAATAACATATAAGTAACAGCAATGTGTAAACCAGTCCAGTAGGTGCATGGAGCATCTAGTTTAGAGAACGACCACTACTACGATTGATTATGTTAGGATTTTAGAAATTTACCTCTATTAATTTCCCATTCTCATAAAATTATAGGTTAAATTTCAGTAAACCCTGCACTGCATATTCATTTCAAAATTTACTTGTTTACTCCCTCCCACAATTATGCAGAACAATCAGATATTCCAACCACTTTCATAAAACCTTTCTTCAAAGTTGAGTGATTTGGCACTGATATTGGCACGTCTGCACTTACTCAAACATAAGTTTAGTTTCATAGTCGCATTCACCACATTAACCAATATATTTCCCACAAGAAATGAAGCAAGAACGAAAGAGAAAAGTCCACTAAGAATGCAAGAGTTCAAACAGCAAATGCACGAGATAGCGAAAAAGCAAGGGTATGGAGATATTTTAAAAAGTAGAAAGTTAAACCTAAAGATTCCAAGGATATAGCAAAGTTGAACCTAAAGACTCAAAGGATATAGCAATCAGTTATTACTGCATAGTTTGAAGCAATGGAGGCACGTGTATAATGAAATTATAACTTAAAAGTTAGTTTGTCATAAATAAATATAATGCTGCTCCTACCCCTATAGGAAGCCAAAGCAAGAAAAAGGAGAGACAAAAAATGTCGGGGAGCTAGTATCCTCTATGCATGCTTGACACTAAACAAACTGGTAATCATCATAGAAGTATAAACTTTCATATGAAACACAAACATTAAACTAATGAGCATTAGAATCAAAACTGAACCAATCAGGAATAGTTGGCAGAAAATTGTAAAGAGCAGGCATACCTTCCAGGGAGTAAATGAGAACTGTTAAGAGAATTCTTAGAATTCCCAAGTCGTTTGGCCCTATTTTCATGATCTTTCTCCGTACGCATGGCAGTCACCTCCTTCTCCATAGCAGCTACCTCCCTTCTCATCTTCTTAGCCTCAATCTCCATGGCCTTCGTTAAAGTTTCTACCTTCTTTGATAGCATCTGATCAACAAGATAGACAAGGTTTTGAGAAGAAGCAACTAGAAGTTAATCATAACATCACTAAGAAATTAACCTCAATTGCATCATCATTGTCTTTAAGACTTTGGTCCTTTTCATGACCAGCTTTCCTCAAGGCAATCACCTCTCTCTGTAACAGATCATATAACAACCCTGGAACAGTATCCTCTGTTTCTGTAACCTGTGCATCATTGGAATTTTCCTCTTGCTTCGTTTTCCAAGTACTGTCTTCTGTCTTGCTCTCCTTAGTTCCATCACAAGACTGACTTTGTTTGAAATTTGATCCTAGTCCATTTAAGAGGTTTTTACCCCTGTCCAAAGATCGCGAGCCACCGTCAAATGACTTTGAGGTCCCTTTTGCATGCTTCAACACGGTACTGCTCCCAGAAGATCTCAGCTGAAAGGAAGGTGACCTCTTGGTTAAAAAACCATTGGAAGTCAACTTGGAAATGTTTTCAGCTCCACCCAGTGATTGGCGACGTGAAGGACCATTGCTAGTACTTCTTACATCAGATGTGCTGCGACTGGCCGTGTTTGGTGATCTCAAAGTCTCTTCAAGAACTCTTAATCGCAATTGATATTTATCCTGGAGGATGAAGTGAAAGCTTAATTATTACAATGAAATGGAACTAAGTTAAAAGTCCTAATCGGGCAGGAACACCCTATAATAAGCCAATTACTTTTAACTGGGCTTCGGATTTTGAAGTTCGCTCAGCTATAGCAAGCTTGTCCCGTAGTTGCTGCATCTCACCCTGTGATAAAAGCCTTTAGTTAATACAAGAACTGCTGAAAATAATGAGTATTAAACCATCAGTAATCATAGCGCAGAAGAAGCCAGGTAGCAAGGGAAGAAGCATACTTGCAAGCATCTTCTTGCTTCAAGCCATTGTTTTACGGGCATCACTTTGTCATTAGCATCTTTCCATTCGTTTGCAACCACAGTTGCCACCCTGTTTGCTGTTACTTTTGCACGAGCTAGCTCTCTATCAAGAGTCTTTCTTTCCTCCTGAAAAACATATATTAAAAATGTCACGCTTGTTAGGTTGTATCACTCTCAGACCGATCTGTATATGCAAGTTGAGCATGCAGATCTCTGTGGCATATTACATTCATCTCCTGAACCTTCCGCTGGTAGTCCCGTACAGCATTAGCAGCTGCACCACCAGCAAGCACAGCCTCTTCGAGCTCATGCACAGTTTGGGTAAGCTTTTCAACATCTGCAACTTTTTGTCGATGCATTTTATCCAAAATCTTATTCTCTTCCTGATACACATATGTTAGATTATATCTAAAGTCAGGAAAAGGGGGAAAATCAGAATAATATAAATTACAACTTTTATTGGCCCTTAAAAATGAAAAGAGTAGGCATGATTGCAATACCTGACAGATTTCTATCTGCTTCATCAACTCTTGGTTCTTGTTTTGGAGATCATCCACCAAAGAAGCCTTTGCCAATGCTACTTGCACAGTTCTCTCTGCTTCGAGCAGAGCAGCTTCTTTCGATTTAGTGAGTCGTTCCAATGCTTTGTTATCGTCCTGTAGTTTTGCAATCTAAAAGGAACAAAAAGGCAATGAGTAAGGAACTCTTCTCAAAACGAGGTTTCCAGTTTTGACATATAAGCAGACATCAAAGCAAGAAACAACAAAACAGAAACCTCTTGTCGAGCAAGCTTGAGCTCAGCCTCCAAGGGTGCTAGTATGGCTTCAATTGGAGGCATATCATCATCCTTTTGAGCAGCATGAACTCTTCGAAGAGTGGCTTCTGCGGCAAACTGAGCTGCCATGGAGGCCTTCTTCTCATCATTGATTCTCTTAATTTCAAGATTCTGTTGACAATAAATCATTAGCACAGTCATCAAAATCTAATAAGAAAACGGAAAGCTCTAGTAGGTACCTTGCTTTCAAGAAGAGATTCTGTTTGCTTGAGCTTCTTCTCCACCTTTGTCAATTCCTCTTTGAGCTACAGTAAAAACTCGGGAGGATCACTCCATGCATCTCACAAATTAGGGGGGGAAATGTAAAAGAGAAACAGGAGCATACAAAGAAAGAGAATACCATGTTGATTGTTTACAAAGATAGCCAAGATCAAACATTGTAAGCATAATAAAAAATTACATTTAGCACTAGAGAAAAAGCTCACAGTTTATTTGTGTTGTTTGGGCTTCCATTTAGTAATTGCTCGTTTTCGTTTCATATTTTTTTTCCAGGGGGAGGGGGGAAGGAGAATATTTTACAAATTGCCTTAGCTATGAAAAAAGTAGACTTGGATTCATAATTTAGATATACCGAAACAAATGGTATCATGGGATACTTTGCAATACGTCTTCTACTACTGCCCCTGTCAAAGAGCTCACTTCCCAAAATGACAGTATTTATACATGCAACTGAAAGGTGAAACTCACAAGATTCTAGAGATGTATTCAATAAACGTCCAAACGAATTTAGCATGCAGAATGTTTACAAAATAAAGGATGACAGACAAGCAACAATTAGAAGAACACGGTCAGTTTAAAATCCCAGCACCGAGTGCCCATTTATATGGATCAGCCTAACATTTGCAATCCCAAACAAAATTTATTTTAAAACTAAAATCGATTAACAGAGTGAAATTTACTAAGAGGATCCACATGAACTCGAAGAGTTAGTAATTGGCATGATACGTAAAGAATTGAACAAATCGGAATGAGGAGAACCACAATGATAAAGAATAAGACTTGTTTTATAAATCATATACTTGTCATTGGACCTTTGAACCTGCAATAAATATATACAGAAAGAAAATCTTTTCTTGATAATTTGCTATCAGTTAGGTACTTAAAGTGGAAATCGACACTAAAGAAAGAACGTGTTTTCAATTCTCTTATTATTAGAAACTATTTTCTTGCCAATGAGATGTAGCTCACGTATCAAAAGGCAGAAGCCATAAATAAATGGGATTCCCCCATCTGATATGTGGCAAACTCAATTACAGTTACAGTTCAAGTAAACTTATATTCAGTTGCAAACATTCTCGGAAAGACAAACAGGGTAACCATTTTTTGCAGTTCAGTTCAAGCTTACTTTGTAAGTCCTAAGTAAAAATGTTCTTGTCATTTCCTTTGTTTCTTTAGTTTCTCTCTAACTCTGCGCATTCATTGGGCTTCACCTCATGCACTAAAACTCATACACTCCACATTGCCCACAAAACTAAAGATACCTCCAAAAAATTCCAATTTTCACATTACCGTGCGCTACTTAAACTCCTCTTCCTTTCGGTGTCCTGCTCTGCCACAATTACGTAAAAAATCAATATTTTTTACTTTACAATATAAGTATTCCATTTATCTATGTATGCCATTAACCTTTTGATCAATGCTGATTATCCCACTTCAATACACAACATTGTACAAACACAAACTAACCATTTAAAGCATAAAAATCAATTAAACATCATGAAACGTAAATTTAATATTTAAAAGGAAAATAGGAGACAATGGAACCTCTTCAACGGCTTTCTCACGGAGGCGCTCTGAAAACTTCAATGCCTTGATCTTAGATTGGGCTTCTCCCAATTCCCTTTCCTTATCTGCAAACCACAAAATTCTAATCAAAATGCCATTGTTTCAAACATTAAAACGACCTCAATACATCTTATATATCCATTTATTTTTCAGCAATTCCTATGAAACGACAGCGTTTCGTACTAAAGCACAACAAAAATCTAGTGGATCCAGAAGGAGAGACTGACCTCTGACTTCATTTTCAAGGCGATTGAGCTCCAACTTCACCGGATCCGAGCCGTGGAGCAGGTTTATGAAGTCATCCGAGTCCATACTAGGCCGGAGCGATGCCCTCCGCCGCGATGAGGAGCCTTTGCTCACCTCCTTGAACGACGCCGACGCTGCCAGTGGCGTCACCATCGGGGCCATGCTCGGCCGCGCATTGCTACTCGTTTCGTCGGAACTCATCTCCGGCGTCGCTCTAACACTTCCGTCGCTGGATACATCCGCCATTTCCGATCTATAATCCTTTCCACTCGTGCATCAAGTACCTAAAACCTCCAAATCAATATCTAGAATGTAAGAAATTATACCCCACTCTTACCAATGATTCATAAAAATATATCTTCAGATATAGAGTGAGAGAAAAACGAGGTCAAACATTCAGTACCTAAACCTTCAGTACCTAAACCAAAATGAGCGATAGTTCAAATGATGTGCTTTTTGTGTTTAGTAATGTTTTGTGCACTTGACTGCTCAAGATTTAAGGACCTTAGAGAAAGTAAATGTCTTGACTCAAGTATCAGAGTGTGTTTGGTAGGAATTTTTGGGAGAAGAATTGATTTTTGAATAGTGATATGATGAGAAATGTGTGGTTGAAAAATAAGAAAAAAGTATTGATGTGATGGAAAATATTATTTTATTGAAGAATGTGTGGTTTCAGTACCTAAACCAAAATGAGCGATAGTTCAAATGATGTGCTTTTTGTGTTTAGTAATGTTTTGTGCACTTGACTGCTCAAGATTTAAGGACCTTAGAGAAAGTAAATGTCTTGACTCAAGTATCAATCTATTTTTGAGCCCTATTTTATTTTAAAAATGCATTTTAAAATAATAAATTGATAAAAAATATATTGTTAAAAAATAAGAAAAAAATTTTGAATTTACGTTTAATATTATTTTATTAAAGAATGTGGGGTCGAGATGTATTTTAAAAATAATGAAAATAAAAAAAAAAGGGTCTAATCAAATTGTGCGTTGCCGAAATTTAATAAATAAATTGAGCACCATATACAAGTCTCACGAGAATCTCACACAAGTATCTCTTGACTCATCTAATAGAATTATGTAGTAGTTAAGTATTCCTCAACTCATCTATGAAATTGTACCTGCAAAAGGATCCAATTGTATTCGAAGAATAGGGATACAAAAAAGTAGAAGAGAGTCACATAAACCAATCAATCGTATCGATGGTATTCTTGAATTTGGAATGAAAAATGAGTATTTCGTTGAGAAAATTTGAGCATCATGCACAATTTAGTTAAGTTTTGACGAGAAAATGAGCACTATGTACACGTTTGAGAAGGTCCCAGTACAAGTATCTATTGACTAATCTAATGAAATTGTGCAATAGCTAGTTTTTTATTAGAAAATTGAAACCTATCTACACACATGAGAATATCCCGACTCGAGGATCATCAACTCACCCAATGTAACTGTGAAGGTGTTAGATTTGAACGAGAGAAATTAAGCAAAGTTTACATGTATGAGAGATACACGTGACATATCTAATAGTCTAAAATTTAGATCTAACGGCTTTCTTTTTTGGAAAAATACAAATATTTGTTTGGGTGTGAGCATGTTTTATTAGTTAGTATTTGAGAGAGATATGGACAGCTTGGAATAGTGTGTGTGTGTGTGTGTGAGAGAGAGAGAGAGAGTCATTTTAGTGTGCGTATGAGGTGCGATTAGCTGTATGTTTTGGGAAAATAGCATATATCAGACAGTGATATACATTAAACAACAAAAGATATCTGGAAATTTTGAACTAATAGCTCTCTATCTACTTTTCTAGTAATAAGTTAGCCCTCAGCCTTTAATATGAAGCAAGTTAGTACTCGTTCTCAGATTATTACGGTACAATTAGTGGTAAAATGAAATCCAAATACTTTTTAAATTATCGGACCTCATGAGCAAACACGATTCACTTTGGGTTTTTGACACCAATTAGTTCGAAAGCAAAATGTAAACTTATAAAATTGGATGTGCGAGGACATGTGACTGTTTAATATACTCAGTGATTTTGATCATGAACGACTGATTGTACAATTATAATGAGAAGTTAAAAATGAACTTAGATCATATTCAGAGGTTAGGAATCATTGGTATTTTGTCATTAACATTAGTTGAATGCTTACAACACTTTTTTTTTTACTCAAGGACACAAGGATCGTGGGTGCAACAACGAATTTCTCAACACTTCTTTAGAAATTCAATAAGTCTGTATTTTTTTAGTATATTATATTTTGGTACATTTGAAAAAATTCTAACATTTGGTTTGTCATTCTGGATTTTTTTTTTTCTCAAAATTATAAAATGAAAAACATGTTTTGTTTGAAATTATGGCAAAAAACTTATTGACATTTTATTCCATAATTTGATTATTCAGTAAAATATTATGATTTTATGTTAATATATTATCAAGTAATGTATACAATTTAAAGTTTGATTAAAATATTTTTTCCACTACAAACATTAAAAAAATATTAAATAAAAGTTGGCAAAACATAAAAGTAAAAATAAAAATTAACGACTTGAACAAATAATTTTTATTTGTGTTCATTCAAATATATTTTTTAGAATTTTTAAATAATCAATAAGATCTTGAATTATTTTTATTTTTTTATAATTTTATTTTCTTTAATTTATTGGAATTTTATTTTTTTCGGAATAGTTATTTTAAATATTATTTTTTTTTAGAATTTTATATTTTTGTTTTTAAGAATTTTATCTAAATAAGATTTATTTATACGCTTATTTTCCTTATTTGGAGTATTTTCAACATTTTCATTGAAAAACTCAATGACAATTTTACGTTGTGAGTTTTATATTAACGGTTTAACTTTTGTTTTCGAAAAATACAAGATCAGACAAGTTTTGTGTATTTTGCAAAATTAAAAGCTGAAAATAACTTAAAAACAGCAAATCAAACGCCTCATCAAATTTTTTGAATTATTTTACCTATACATTAGATCGTGTCTAATTTTGTAAATGAGTATGCAACATGTTAGATATATTAATTGATGTAAGTAATGGCCTCTTGATACAGGTGACTACCATACTATATCAATACAAGATAAATTTTAGTGTTTTTAATTGTTATATAACACTGTCATACTCCACCATAAATAGTATACACGCTTATAAACAACAAATTATAAGAATTCCATCCACTCGTGTCAAACAAACTTGTGGTGCAAATCTCTTGATTGACATTTTTGGGAGTTTACGAGCCATCGACGTACATTTCACCACATATCGCGCATAAATGTCAAGCTAATACCCGTAGTACAAACGTGTAGACTCGTCAACAATAATACATCATCTATCATGGAAACTGACAACATACCATGAGGATGTAAGTATCCATCTTAATGGACACAATCTTCTCTCATGAGCAATGTCACACTTCTAGTGACATTATGATTTTATTGATGGGCCACGATACAATAACATTTAGGTTCCAGATTATATTTTTTACAAAAAAAAAAAAACTGTTAATAGGCATAACTTGATAATTTCACAGTTATATAATCTACTTATTTGTCATAGAAAAGATGAAACATCTGAATACAAGGAAAAATTGTAGTGCATCGTGCTTATTAGACATGGCGCATACATAAATTTGATTCAGAAATTTATCATGCATAACCGCGTTTTGCCAAGTCAACGAAATTATATAGAGAAAGCAAAAATTTAAGTTTATAGGTACTCATTGGCGGTATTAATTGGGTTCGACTCGATTCACCATGCTAGACGAGCACGAGCCGATGAGTTAACTCGTATGATTCGAAGGGAGAAAATCTGTGTTCAACTCGTGCTTAATACCATATACCCGTTTGGTTTAACTACAATAAGATTTTTAGTAGACTTAGATTTGATAAAAGTTGATTAATGTGTGATTGAAAATTAGTTTGGAAAAAAAATAAACTCTTTGGTACTGACAATTTGATGAAATTTATACTTGCAATGTTTTGTTTGTCTTGGAGATCAAAAGTCTGCACCCAGTGCCTATTCTACCATGAAATTTAAGACGCGACGTCGACTTGTTTGCTTCCTTGTGCTCAATATCGGCTAAGTTATGCTCGATTTTATGGATGCTACACATTTTGTTTATTTCAAACTATCACAAATTGTATAGAACACACTAAGAGATCTCTTTTACTGTGCACGTTAATGTGCATAACATATTTATTTTTAATCAGACCATGCTTTTCAAAATTCAGTTGATATTAGACATATCTTTCGTGCCGCCGCCGGAATTGAGAAAGTTGTGATGCTGTGTTTGTATAATTTTGATCAAAATTTAAGTGTAGTATGTTCGGAATTAGTTTCAAATTTGAGCATATCTTTGATATTTCCCCTTTTAGTTGGAAAATTGACAAGTACAAGATAGGAAGATGACAAAATATGCCAATGTTCAAAATTTGGAAAAATACAGGAGATAAAATATAGTAAATTACAACAATTAATCATATTTAGTTTAGTTACCTATTTAAACTGATTGTAAATCTAATTGTACTCTATACCATATATCTCTTCGGTTAAAATCCCTAAAAACATTGTAAGGTTGATGACTTGGAAGTAGCATTTAATTTGTACAAGGATATGAGTGCATGCTCAGTTTTCCCGAATGTCGTTACATATGTGGCATTGATTGAGGGGTTCTGCAAGCAGGGGATGTTGCTCAGGGTGAGGGATTAGTTAGGAAAATGTTGAAAGATGGGTTGTTACCTAATTCTGTTGTTTATTCTTTGATTATTGATAGGCATTTTAAGAGAGGCGATATGGATAGGGCGCTTCAGTATTTATCTGAGATGCTTGCAAGGGGCATTAGACTTGATATAGTGACTTAACTGGAAGGCGCAGTTGAGGTTAAGGATCATATGGTCAAGAACGGATTGCCTCCGAATAATATCATATTCGCTACACTTATGTGTGCATATTTCAAGGTGGGTAATTTGAAAGCTGCATTGGATGAGTACAAGGAGTTTTTAGCTCAAGGTTTCAAACATGACGTTGTGACTCTTAACAACATTTATGATATCCTAGTTAGAGGATACACTGAGCAGATTGACACTGTTAGTATTTCACTGTTGCAGGATGAGATGACAAAGGGAGGTCTTATGAAGGTAACAATTGATGTGAAGTTGCGAACATCAGAAGGCTATGGCATTTGCTAACTTGTAATTGTCAAATGAAAGCTCATATTGGAGCTTCCTTTGGAACAATTTTAATGGGTTATGTGGGAGTCTTATGCTTCTGTTCAAGATATCCACATGCAAAAGAGGTGAAAGGCATTTTCGTACACATGAATTCTGGAAAGCAATTTCTTGGCATTACAACTTCATGTGTACTCTATTTTTGCCATTTTATATCTATATTGTAACCAATATGCGATAGAGGTCAATACAATTATTTTCGAGCTGGCTGTGCCCAAGCTTGCATATTATTATTCTCTTGTGTTTAGTTGACCTTTTAATTTTCTATTCATATCATAAAGCATAATAATGTTTAAACTCACGTCTTAGCTTTTACCTGTCATCAGCCATTGGAGGTAAGGGGGTAACGGACTAGAGTTCAACAATCAAGTCAGTTAAGATGAGGTGATAATTTGGGAGAACTTGTGTAATCTGTTAAAATGCTTTATACCTGAAGTGAAAGATCAAGGGCATTTATAAATGAGAGAGGGTTGGAGCCCTCTGTTACTAGGTAGGTATAATGGTCACATCTTTTGAAAGTCCAGGCAGCCTATTCCCAGTTTTAGGTGCCAGACATGTTTCATCTGCATCCCTGATTCCAATCATACCATGCACTATGGGAGTATGGAACACGTTAATCCCAAGCTGAGCGCCTTCAGGAGATGGGTTGGCATTCGCCTAGCTCAGTTCTCTTGTGACATCGAGCTGAGCCTCATTGACAGAGCTTACTACTTGCAGGCTAATGTGGCTTACTTGAGAAGTTGAAGTTGAGCATCCTTGTATAACCCTAGAAGCCTTCATGCATTGATGGAGCCAAGCTGCATGCTCTTGAGCTCAGTGTCACGGGACTAGTTTTCTTA
>CAIGRT010080904.1:0-10786 GCA_903798405.1 Fraxinus platypoda | reverse complement strand
AAATAGTGATATGATGGGAAATATGTGGTTGAAAAGTAAGGAAAAGTTATTGATGTGATGGAAAATATTATTTTATTGAAGAATGTGTGGTTGAAAATGAGTTTTGAAATAATGTATTTTGAAAAAATGTATCAAACGTGGTTTCTTTGAATTGGACATATAACTCAAAATATACAAAATAGAAATTTGCACGGCTTGCCCTCAACTTGTTGTCTCGATAGCAAGTTGGTCTTTTGTTCTGAAAACGAATAAGTTGTTCAGTTTTTTTTTTCAAATAACGTATACATTATCAATAATATAAGTATTAAGTGAAAGAGTACATACTTCAAGAAGGGGCTATATCTTGATCTCTGGATAAAAAGAAAAATTACACTTTTCAAATACGGAAAATATAAGAAGATTAAAAGACTGAGCAGAAATTATATCCATGTGACTTAATCCTATATCGGAATTCATTTATTCTTGTGATCTTCAATACTTAGATATGGTTGCAAAATCAGTACATAATGACAAAAACCATCAAAATTTAATTCGGTTAAATCAAAATTGGTCTTCATCGCCTTTGCTAGAAGCCATTTTGGTTTTTCCTCAGTGTGAACGTGTTGGGGAGTCCTCATGTCTCATTACCAAGTCTATCACATTAATTCGAGTTCACAACAGTGGCCTTCAAGACAAATAATTGATCTTCACAATTACGTNTTTAATTCGGTTAAATCAAAATTGGTCTTCATCGCCTTTGCTTGAAGCCATTTTGGTTTTTCCTCAGTGTGAACGTGTTGGGGAGTCCTCATGTCTCATTACCAAGTCTATCACATTAATTCGAGTTCACAACAGTGGCCTTCAAGACAAATAATTGATCTTCACAATTACGTGTTGAACAATTTGAAGTGCATGTTTCCACAAGAGTTACATTATAATTTAATGAAATTAGAATGACATTGATTATGCCAATTATAATTGACAGTTGTTTTGACCAACTCCAACTAATCTAATTTTATACAATAATGCTATGTAGCCCCAGTGGAGTTGCATCCCCAGTCTAGGTGGCATTAAATGATGGGCTAAATGATAGCCTGATAGGTGAAATTAAATAACTTATTTAATTTCACCTATCATTTAATGTCGCCTAAACTGGGGATGCAACCCCAGTGGGGATGAATAACATTGCTCAATTTTATAACTATACTTTACTTTTGGATGGGTCGTGTTACGAAGCCTTAAATATATAATTTAATAGATTTTGATAAAAGTTGATAAAATGTGTAATTAGAAATTAATAAAAGTTATGATTTTCAATTTTTTTTTCTCAAACAATTGTATAGAATGAAAAGTAACAAACGAACACGTAGAGTCAACTAAGAGTCGTGGTTTTAATGAGAGGGGCAAGTCAAGTCAATTGAAGGTCGTAGTTTTACACTATTGACAAAGAGAGGTGTTGGCCTATACAAATAGAATAAACCATTGACAAAAAATAAAAATTACTTGGGTCCCATTGCCTTGCTTCTTTATTACTTCTTGTTCTGAGTGAGTAGTAGTGCACAATACACATTTTCTTCTAGAGTTGCTTTGACCAATCAACGAAAATATTTATAAATGCTCGATTTTGTGGAAATAATTCAATTGAAGATTCACACATTGTCTTCTTCTATGCATTCTCTCTCTCTCTTAATTTTTTTTTTCCAGCCAATCAAGATTAACTTGCATGTCGAAAGACGAAGTGTAACTCTACATGTTAAGAAATCAATCGTCAATAGAATATGCAGTTAAACTTTTAGTGGGATAAATTTTTTATTAGTTATATCTCGATCATTGTTTAGCATCAGTAAGAATAAACTACATTTTAAAGAAAATGATACGAAAAGTTCTTGAAGCCAAGTACGTATTTACAAGCTTTCGCAAAATATGTTCAACCAACAATATATTTAGCAGTCTACTAAAATTGTAGAAGTAAATTCGATCCAAATTAAGCAAAAAGAGTTTTGAGCGGATCTTCAATTCTAAGTTGTACTTCTCAGGTAACTTTGTGATTTGATGATTTCCAACAAAGTGACATGGAATATGTCACTATCGGAAACAATCTTTCGAGTAAAATTGAGGCAGCATCTCATTAATAATGACATAATAATTGTATTAGAATTATAGTAATATCGTCATTTTTTGAGCTCGCTATACAATCCTAATCATCACACTCGCCTTCGACTGGATCACCTAAACTCAAAAAGAAAGATAACCTCCATCTTCACCTTTATAAAACCCTGTCACTATCCAATCCTACCACCAAGCTTCCCATTCTCTTTTTCATCCACGACGATTGAATCTGCAACACCAATACTACTAATATGACCTAATCATCCAAACAAGACCACCATCACTAAAGTCAATTCATGGACTCACCAACATCGTTAGAGTTTGCTCACCGGTACAGTCACAAGATAAAAAATGAAAAGGAAAAAAAATATATAAGGTCACCACCAATTCCATCGTCGTTTGCAATAATGGAACTTCAAAATTTATTTTCCGGAGTTCGCTCCCCATCTAAATTTGCTTTTGATGGATGGTGCATATTGAAAATCAAAAACATTGATCATTATATTTGGAATAATGAAAGTAAAGGGGTATATTTTCCTCTTGATTTTGTATATTTCCTACAAATTCAATTGGTTTTATATTCTTTGCATTTTAATTAACACACGTTCATGTTGACTTCTCCATGTCAACAAGAAGTCCTTTCGGATAGTGACAAAAATCTATATACCATATTTCAAATAAAATTGAGAATCTGAAGGTAGATCCAGCAGATAAAGAAAGAAATGATTGGACAGTTTGAAAAAAAAAAAAAAAAACCACAACGCTCAATCTCACCCTGTCTCCTCACCTCCTATCATTGACTCTAACCAAGAAGCATTATTTTTTTCGTATATGAAACCCAATTAGAGTCGAGATCAAAACTTCTACTTGTACCTATAGCAATAAGATTTATTTAAAACTTGAAAGACAATCTCGGTCTTTTGTACATTCATCTTGATAATTAGTTTTAAAATTCAATTGAAGAGAAGAAAAAACGGACGTCATCAATATAAACTAATAAGCGAATTAGCTAGTTCTTTTTTACTTGAGTTTTGCTATTTGTACCCCTCACAATAGAGGGGGGCCCACGACCAATAAAAAAAAATGGGGACCCCCTATCCTTAGGGGGTTGTACATATAGCAAGCCCGCGTTTGGGCTTCATTATTCCACATTTTAACGAGGGAAATAATAATTTTTTGAAGAATGTGTAGTTGAAAAATAAAAATAAAAAAGTTTTTAAAATTACGTGTAATATTATTTTGCACGATAATAACCCTCCCGACTTTTTATCAAGACAAAAAAGTGACGCCAGATTCCATATTTAAACCCGGGTTAAAAAGCGTGATCCAGCTGAAGTATAGAAGCTCGCTCATTTGTTTTTTCATCAAAAACTCAGTCTTATATCTCTTTCCTTCATCGATCTCTGGTACTTCTATCGCCATTTTTGCACAATAATATGCATGATAATGCGTATGAGCGTATGAATAGTTACTTAATCTGTGCTCGAAATTTTTTTGTTACTGTTCGATTTGATGTTAGTTAAGTAAATTGTCAGGTGTTTAATCTTTGCTTAAGTAAGAATTAATAAATGCGAAGCTGCATGAACGTTAATCTCCGGCTGTTTCAACTGTTTCTGTAAGCGAACACTTTTTTGTTATTATGTGATTAGATGTTAAGTAAATTCGTTAGTTGTTTTCTCTTTGTTTAAGTGTGAGTTAACAAATGTGAAGTTGCACGAGTTTTATTCTCCGGTAGGCGGTAGGTTCGACCGTTTCTGCTTTGAATTGAATTTTGTAAGTTATGTAGTAATGCAGCGTTTGTTTTGTTTTGTGTTATTTTTTGTAAAATTTTGATGATTGAAAAATTATTAATTGGTTTTTATCGTTAATTGTACTATTTTATTGTTGATTTTGCTTTGTAAAGGGAGTCGTACTCCGATGAACGATTGATTTGATGTGCCGCTGATGTATATGTATAGTTACTGTTACTTATTCTGTGCTCTGATGTTGGGTAAGTAAATTTGCTGGCTTTTAATTTAACCTCCGGTAGTTTTAAGTTTTAACTGTTTCTTTCCTGAACTGGATTTGAACTTATTTGTTTAAGTTTTATAATAACGCAGTGTTTGTTTTGATTTATTCTTTTGAAACTTTGATGGTTGAGAAATTTTTTGTTGATTTTCTGTCATTTTTCCTTCGTAAAGTGAATTGTACGAAAATCAATTAATTTTTTGGTAAAATTTAAGCCGTTTGGGAAGAATCTATAAATTATTTAATTTATAAATAGATTAAATCGTGTAGTAAACAAATGGACAGTACTCATGGGTTTATTAGAATGTCTGATTGAAAATTCGTAAATTTTGCCGAACAGTTTCAATTGAAGCCAAAGAGAATCTATAGTTAATTTTCTGGCGTTGTAACTAAACAGAATGCTACGATCTTCACCTTTAAAGTTTAGGTGAATATACCATCCTCGGTCAAATTTTGACATATTTCTCAGATACTAGAACCTATATATCATTTTATTCTACAGAATTGCTCCCAAGTAACTCTGTTGTTGTGTTTTCACTTAAAACTTCAAAGTACCAAAATAATGTAATTCGGTTTTCAATGGAAGACGAGTTGCTGTTTTTTCCTACTTCCCTTCTTGAATGAGTTAGACTTTCTCTAATCACTTGCTAATGTTAAAATGAAAAAACGTCATATTGTCCTCTGTTTTTTCACATAAAAGGTGAAATATGCTAAATACGTGCTACTTGTTTGTAAACTGTTATTTTTTTCATATCTATAATAATTCGAAGTTATCTACTGACCTTTTCATTTTTCTGCTGCCGACCAGTGCAAATTAGATGGAGAAGGTAAACAGTTATGGCTTTACCCTTGGTTTTGTCCCATTTGTTTGTGCTTGAAAAGGATTGTGATGATGTTAAGTTTGGACAGTATGAAAAACTTGAGAAGATTGGCAAGGGAACTTATGGGGTGGTGTACAAGTGTCGTAATGGCGAGACCAATGAAATTGTTGCTCTGAAGAAAATGAAGATGGATAAACCAGACGAGGGAGTTCCTTACACAGCTGTCAGAGAGATTTCTCTCTTGAAAGAGATGCAGCATGAGAACATAGTAAGGTGCAACAATAGTCTCAACTAGTATGGTTCTTACATATTTTTACAGAGGCGGAGACGAGATATGAAGAGTCGAGTTTGAAGCACAAGTTATTCAAAAATCAAAACGGATAGTCGTTCCATTTCAATTGATCTTGCTGCCTTTTTAATGCAGTTAAATCAAATTTTTTTGGAGTTTTTTATGATATTGTTGGACCGAGATGGCCTTGTGAGAATGTTCTTGCTAAATTCGCAGGCTAGTAACTTCAAGTTTTTATAATGTTTGCAGTAAACTTTCTCAGTTATTTGGTGACAGGTTGCTGGATGTTGAGCACACTGAGAAGAGGTTGTATCTTGTATTTGAATATCTGGACTTGGATCTGGCCAAACACATGGAGTCTAGCCCAGAATTCTCAAAGGATCCTCGCCTTGTTAAAGTGAGTGTCCTCTTTCTGTGCACTGGAGGTCTACAAAAATGATACTTCAAAATTAAGTTCATTGTCTGTTGAGAATTGTGGGTTGATAAATGTTTAATTTCTTGATCGTTTCAGTTAGAGGGTAACAACTCCGTTGTGTTTGAGCATAAAACTCCATTCACTTTCTTTGTTTTACTGCTTGATTTGTTGATGTAATTGATATGTGCCAAGAAGGCGAGCAGATGCAGTGGGGGTGGGCTGGTGTATTTTTGCATGTGTCGTGTGAATGAGGGTTTATAATAAGCAAATCGAGTTGATAATGCTGATTTATATCCTGAAGTTTCAAAGAAAAGAAATTCCTCAGATCTTGTGCTCCCAAATCAGTATTGTAATTTTGTCACATTTTAAATTTTGCAGATGTTTCTGTATCAAATACTATGTGGTGTAGCATATTGTCATTCTCACAGAATCCTTCATCGAGATTTGAAGCCTCAAAACCTGCTGATTGATCTTCGTACTAATACATTAAAGCTTGCAGATTTTGGATTGGGCAGAGCATTATCCATTCCTCTCGGGACACTAACGCACCAGGTAAATGTTGTAGAACTTGGTACCGATTCCAACCTTTCATAGATACTGCTAATCACAGGTTAAAATTTAAATCATCTTGTCTCTATTTTTTCATTTTCTGTACATGGGTTCTGATTTCATTCTGCAGGAAAAATCTGAACAATGAGAAACATTTTTAAGTAGCACTGTAGCAGTAGTTTTTTTTTCCCCTGGTATTATCTTAGTCTCTTGTCAAGATTCTAGTGATCTAAATGGTCGCTTCTAATCATAAATCACAGGCAAATAGATACCAAAAGTAGGTCATGTCCTTTGTATGTTATTAGAATCTTCATCTCCCAAATAAAAGTCTCTAATGAACTCTTCACTTGATATCTACATTTTTCTTTTCCCTACATCTGATATTCTTTTGCAGACGGTAACTCTATGGTACAGGGCCCCAGAAATACTACTTGGATTACGGAAGTATTCTACTCCTGTTGATGTTTGGTCAGTCGGTTGTATATTTGCAGAGATGGTGAACCAGAAGCCCTTGTTTCCTGGGGATACTGACATTAAGCAAATCGGCATGATTTTCAGGTGCCACAGGTTTTCCAAGCAATGATGCACATATCTCTTCTTTTGAGATCATTTCTAGCAACTTCATAAGCTTATTATGACAATCGCTTTATCAACTCAGAATCTTGGTGGTGTTTTTAGTACAAAGTACAAAATGTTTACAAAAATGCATTCAGAACTGTTCTCTTGGCCGGCTGCATTAGATGACCCTACTTTGCCTGTGTTGTTATCTGATAAGTTACTATGCACTCACTGACAGTATTAGGGTGAGCAATGTAATTACTTTACATGTCTATCTCGCATCAAGCATGCACGATTTCTTAAAATGTACTGGTTAATTGTTCAAAATCAGTTAAAACATTCTTAAAAGATTTCAGCAAAATTAATTGCGATCATCAAATGCATATTTAATATTTTAATTCATACTATTTATTATTCGTTTCATATTTCTTCCTTCATACTGAAGTGTTATGGGGACGCCTAATGAAGATACATGGCCCGGAGTCACAGCTCTAACTGGTTTAATATATACATTTCCAAAATGGCTTCCTAAGGTTGTTGGCCTCGGCATCAATTCAATTTTTTTTGTTCTTTTTGTTAATCTCCTTGAAAGATTTTTCCACGAGATACAAGCTTTAACTGATGAATGCTCTGTCTACAGGACCTTGCTACTGTGGTTCCAAATCTTGATGCTGTTGGTCTTGACCTCCTTGGGGTAAGTTCATTTCTTTGTTAGTATGTAATATAAAAATATGAAAAGTAGTTTAGATTCTGAATTTGGGGCTATCTAGAATTCCTTGAAATCCTTCTTTGGAGCATTGTACATTTATCAGTGGTGCACTTTGCATTTACAGAAACCTGTATGTGCACATCCAAATGCAATTATGAAGATGATGGATTCTTCTGTTGTAGTCAGATATCATACAGAGCATTGATAATACTAGAGCATCATTTAGCTCATGCATTCTCGCATATTTATATTGGATTTGGACCAAAGATGGGGTTATTACTTATTAGCAATGCCTTGAAATATCTTTCCAAGCAGTTGATCAGTTAGAACAGTGTATTTAGCAGTGGTTTACTTAACAATTGAAGAAACCCCCGTGCGCACCAGCTACAAAAAATTGTACTGTGTTCTCATCCATATTTGATCTTTATGAATTCTTCTGGAAAATTTTGAAGGCTACTTTATTTCTCTGTCCCTCTTTATCTTAATAATCGAACCATTCTAACATGCTTAATACTTGCAAATATAGCTAAATCAACTGTAGGATAATTTTCTTCTGCATTGACCTTCACATTGCAGTTTTTTCCAAAAAAAAGAAAATTGATTTTCAAATTGTGGGTTCTCTGTATGTTACTATTACAGAAAATGCTGTGTTTGGATCCGGTAAAAAGAATCACTGCTAAAAGTGCTCTTGAGCATGAGTACTTCAAGGACATTGAGCTCATCCCCTGATTCAGTTCATGTGTATATATAGGTATGTGGCATCAGTTATACAAGATAGTTATTAAATAGTTAGCACCGCATAAAAACATTCCTCTTAGAGTAGCTGTTAATACGAATAATAGACACTCGGTTATAGCCACTTATGTACATTCAATGTACTCTGCGGATAAAGGAATACATAGTGTTGAACATAGTAAAATGAGAATTGAAAATTTTCGTTGCAATTGTTAGTTTGGTTTTTTCTTTGCTCTGATTGTGGCATTTTCTTCCAATCACAGTTCCCCTTATATCGATGCAATTATACTGAAATGTTAATGGCACAGCAACTGTGGAATTCTCTGTTGCCCAAAATTTAATTTTTAAAACTCCATTTTTTATGACCATCAGTTTTTTGTTTCCTTTCCTATTTGAAAATTTCTTTAACATCGTGATAATATAAGTAAAATCGCCTCTATTCTCTTCGATAGATTAATATGGCGTGCCAATTATTCATTTAAAATTTTGTACCTCACATCAGAAACCATTATCTATGCCAGATAATTATGTCACTAATTCACATCTTTCGTGTTTACCTTGGTGATAAATTCTTGGTTCTCTCCTAGAAAATTCAGATTGGGTTGAAAACTTTCATGTGCCATCAGACAGGATCATTTTTTTATATAAACATTTTTTAGGTTTATTTTTTTCATTGAAACTCGATAAAACTTGTATAAGCAATAGAATATCTTTACCAATAACATATTCCTATCTCGCGATATCAGAACCAGAATACACTTCGCCTTGCTTTAATGACAGAAATCTTTCTTTACTTTTAAAAGGATTTATTTTATTTATCATCATAAGGATTTGGCCTTTTCTTTTATTTCAGCCATTTATGCTTCTGGGATGAGGGAGAATAACACGACCATGTTGCTGGTGAGTGATTGCAGAAACACCAATAGCTAATCTTCGGTGTTCCTTTGGCTGATGTCTTTAGATTACATATGATGTCACGGTGTATCCGGCTTATGTGCTGTGTGTTTCATCATCATTCTCGATATCAACAACTCTGACCGGAAATAACTCACGAGCTTCCTCCTGAGAGTCGTATTCTCTTGTTTGACTTGCTAGAACATCCCCACGCATCTGTAATAGCGGGCAAGAACTTGACGTCAACATTTTCCTTTTTTGGCATTAAAACTACTTTATGGATAATCGACAAAAAAAAGATTGTGTGAATATAAAGTGGCATAAATACATAGGATTTAGTAGACATATACAAGTTCCCTACGTTGCAGTATTCTAGAAATTGTGCGTATTCTTCTGTAATTTCTTTGTGCCTACGCTGTAAGAAATGAACTTTGCTAGTTCTTTTATCTACATTTCTACAACACAACCATCACGGTTTGTTATTGTTGGGGCTCTGATACCATTTAAATTGGTTCAGTCCATTGGGCATTGTTGAAGATGGGCTTGTCCCATTAAGCAATTGAGCCATTGCCCAATAATGCAAAAATAAAAAGGCCCAAACCTAAGCCCAATAGAAGATGACACGTCATACATGTGTTGTTCTGGACCGTTTGATCAACTACTTGAAATGCACGGTGATGAGAAGTTGTATTTAAGGCATCTGAGTGGTTGCCCTAATAGAATTTTTCATGTGGCTTTCGTAAGATCCTTCTGGAATCATTTTTCTCTATGAGTCTTCTCATTCCCTTTTTCGTTTAGTTTGTGTAACTCTCTGAATCTCTAGTTTTGGGTTAATACTTGGTGTATATTGAGTCAGTGTGATTCTTCGGTTAGGGGTTTCGAGTGCTGATCAGTGTTTTTTATCTCGGTCCATTGAAGTAGCTGTGTTGTATATTTTGAGGGGGTACGATGTTGTTTTGAGCCTAAACAACTATTGATCATTTTGATGTTGAGGATTCATTATTGAAGTTTTCATTCTTGAGGGTTTATTTATGTTCTTGAGTCATTTTGTGCTCAAGTTGTAACAGTTATGCAGTATTTGACACATCTAAACTGCATTTTGAATAAGATTTTGACGAACAACAAAAACGTTTTTGCTTGCAGAGTTTAGAAAATGATAAGATCAAAGTTCAGAACCACATTTCTTTGAGAATGCAAACGAATAATAATTTGTTTGGTTTCTTTTGCAAGGATTCCAAATATGTTGTTTTCTTTTATCTTTGCTTGCTATTAAATGGGAAGGCAAAAATAATTAGGTTCCTGTCACAGAAAGAATCATAGAAACGGTCATTTAGCAATTTCAATTACAAATTTAAAATCTTTGAAGTATTAACATATATACGTAAAAGAGAGCATGCAAGCCTTTTCTATTATTTTGTAAAAAGGCTGTGTCACGCCTAAACAAGTAACACCTCTACATAAACTTGATTAGAAGTTTGAGAGAATATAACTGGATTTTAATTTTAATAATATTAATCACAATAAGTGATTGTTGTTGATAAGTGTGTTTTGCACACTTATTTAGGTCACAAAACATGGAAAATTGTTGATGTATATGTTGAAATATGGCTTAATTCGATATAATTTGTGTTTTTAGGATTACATTGATGAATGGAATGAAGAGTATGAGAAAATGAACGAAAAAGGACCAAAATGGAAGAATATGAAACTCCGAGGACCAA
>CAIGRT010080890.1:0-12310 GCA_903798405.1 Fraxinus platypoda | reverse complement strand
TAATTGGGTATTCGGGGCGGAGACGGGGCTGGAAATTTTGCCCCGAGGCAAGGACGGGTAACGGGCACCCTGCCCCGTTAAAATTTTTTCTTTTAGAATTCAATACTAAAAATGAAAAATTTCACAAAATTTCATTAGGACTAATAGAAAATAGCAACTAAAATTATTTGTCTAAATCTAATAAATATGAACAATAAAAATAAATTATCAAAAATTTTAAAAAAAAATTTAAACGGATAGTAAACGGGGCAAGGGCCCAGGCCCGCCCCTCCTTGCCTTAAACGGGGCGGGTGACGAGCCATCCCGTTGCCATCCCTAGTCACAACCTCACACACATGTTATTATCACATTTTTTGGCCTCCATTTTAAAGAATTTATAAATTTTGGAACAGTGATTGATTGAACGTGTGGTTAAAAAATAATGAAAAATTTTAAATCTGTGTGTAATATTATTTTATTTGAAAAATAAGTGATTAAAATTTTAAAATGTGAACATGCTATATGTAAAGTAGAAACATCTACCGTCAATGTCGTCGTCGCAACAAAATACTATTTCTAACGTGTCGAAGAATGTTACGAACTTAGATCGTTTGATAGATCCGGTAGTGGTGGTAGCGTGAGGTAGTATGGTGCGTCGTTGTTTGTGTAATGGTGAATTACAGATCTGCGTAGTAGTGGTGGTGGTGTGGTGGATGTGTGGTGCACTGATGTTTGTGTAGTGGTGGTGCTGTAGTCATGGTCCGGTGGATGTACAAATCTACAGGGTGATGGTGCGATGTACAAATATACTCGGGTGGTGGTGTGAAGGGGTGGTCGTACAGTGGTGCTAGAGGTGGTGTGGGTATTGTGGCAACGACATTTGTTGTGGTGGCGGATTTTTAGGAGGAGGAAGTTGGGGTTGCAACAGCGACCATTTTTTCTCTCTCCATGGCTGCTGGAGTTAGGGGTGTTGGATGGGGTGTAGTGAGGTTGGTGAGAAGGAAACCAGTACCTGTCGGTGGTTGGTGGGTGGGGTGGTCACCAATTACTTAGATAATTATGATCAATTAATTTAATAATTTTTGACCTATTAAATTTATGATTTGTATTTAAAATACACAATTGTGACTCACAAATTGTATCTTTGTGATCATGACTTTGGATAATCTGTGACTAATAAATAATATGAGTCTTATTAAGGGAGTTTGATGGATATTATTGAGGAAAAAATGTATTTGAAATAGTGATATGATGAGAAATATGTGGTTAAAAAGCAAGGAAAAGTTATTGATGTGATGAAAAAAATTATTTTATTGAAGAATGTGTGGTTGAAAATGAGATATAAAATAATGTATTTTGAAAGAATGTATATCAAACATTTGATTAATTAAAGTATAGGTCCCAAACTTTTACCAAGGATCACAACCTCTCACACATATGTTAATATCACATTGTTTGGCCCCAGAGAATATATAAATTTTGGAACAGTGCGGAAGATGCGTGGTTGAAAAATAATGAAAAAATTTAAATTTGTGTGTAATATTATTTTATTTGAAAAATATGTAATTAAAATAAAAAATGAGAAAAATTTTAACGGAACCAAACAAGGGTCATATCTAAAATTTCTCTACACAAACCAAACCATAGCAAAAACAGAAAGTTGAAACATAAAGCAGAAAAACCGGCATCCTCCATTTTTTCCATCTCTTCTTGTGATTTCTTTGGAAATCTTCTTGCTCCTTTGTAGATGATCCTGTGTTCTTTGTGATCCAAAAGTTATCGATTCGGGTTGGAGATTGAAGATTTGGGCAAGGTCGTTGACAATTACTTCTGGGATACTGAGCCCCAATGGTTGTCAAAGTTCATTCTTGAAGAAGAGTGCTGGAATTTTTGGGTTTGTTTTATTTGATTTCTTGGATAAACTTGTTTCAGTCAATCCATTTTATTTAAGTTGTGAGGATCGCAAATATATTCTTAGAGAATAATACTATCTAAGTATATCCGAATATCATATGTTCTGTCGAAATTCCTTGTATTTAATTAAATTCGTAGGATACTCATTCTTAAAAGGAGTATCAATTTGTTGTGACGTTATATTGTGTTTAATAGATTATTATCTTTTATGTTGCAAAAGCCTAAAAGAATGAATTGAACACTTGTTTTGTACAGATTTAGCTTTTATTTTGTATGGATTTTGCGGATTTATTGCAACTTGTAGTTTTGTTTTGATTTAGATTTCTAGTGTGAATCTATGTTTTGTTTTATTTATGGATATTATGTAGTCAATAACAGTGACAGTCAAGAAAATCGGAAGCCAAATCGAACGGTTTGATTTAGGTTTGGGATTTTCTCAAACCGTTTTAAACAATTTGATTTGAAAATATGTCAAAAATCGTCCAAATCGATGTGCTTACACTCCTAATCGAACTCTCCGTTAATACAAATAATTCAAATTCAGTTCATCTAAATCATACATTACTAACTTTCAAAATAGAAAATAAAATGAATTAGCTAATCAAAAAATCGAATTTAAATAAGTACCTTGTAGGGATCCATGGCGAGAGAGAGAGAGATTTTGGCAGTCGAAGAGAGGAGTGTGTGCGAGTGTGGTGAGCACTTGTGATTTTTATTCATTCTTTTATAGCTCGCGTTTTTAGTCGCCGATTTTGAATGATTATCTCCATTCAAAAAAGTTTTTTTCTTTTTAATTTTTTATAAAATATGCTGTATGTTGTGTACAAATTTTAACCTTTTTTTAAATTACGTTTAATACTATTCGACTCAAGATTTCAAAGATACTTTTCTCTATCAAATATTATCATCATGTGACTTGTATCTAAGAAAGCAATTTTTATTTTTGGATTATTTTTCTTGTACATTAAATGTTACAGGTTACGTAATTACAAGTGTCATTATATAATTGGTTGGTGGAAATTAAACAGTTTATATTAACCAATTATATAATGTCACTTATATATTATGTAATTCTTGGCGTACATGTATCAAAACACATTTTTGGATTACTTTTACTAATCAAAAATAATTTGTGGTGGGCTCTTGTTAACTTCGATCCTACGTATTATTCCATTTAATTATCAAATTATATTAGATTTAGAAGTGATTATGTAAATGTAACATGCTGTGAAGCTCTCACTAGAGATATAATCGACTCTACATGGTACACATATACTAAACAGCAAGAATGGTCTCCTAAGCATCGGTGTTTAACATAAAACTCGAGTGATATTGCACACTACGATAAGTGGTGAGAAATAACGATTGTTTACAAAATTGATTGTGTCACCTCTTGTAATGCGCCACCGCATTCGGTGCTTAACTTATGTTAAACATCGGTGATTGAGAGATCAATTCTGAACTAAGCAGTATTATAAAATAATGTCACTCTTAAATTCATGGAATAGGTCATTTAATCGAGGGTGATCGAATGCAGTAAAAGTTTTAGGATGGACTCACTGAACACGAGATTTTCATATGAAAAATAAAATTTGATTCTAATACGATACTATTTTAATTTTATCTAATATTACATATGATATTTCATGACATATTTAAAAAATGATTTCAAAAGTTAGGGATCTTTTTAATATTTTAATGGTACAATTATTTTAAATAAAATAATGGGAGGTAATGGAAATAATTGATGATGGGTTCCTAATCCATCCTTATCCATTTTCTGGATTTCTCTGCGTACGATGCTATCTGCCACGTCAGATGAATTATTGTATGCTACAGTGCTAGACAGGATTTTCATCAGTAATGGGCATATTGGGCCCCACAAAGATTCCTTATGCTCTAATTAAGGAAATATTTCAGTAGAGGTCCCTAATCTTTGTAAAAAGTGAGAATAAATCCCAAACTTGGCACCACAATCCTCAGACTTTTATAGATATAGCACTACAAGTCCTTCTAGACTGAATCCATCCAAATGACTATTAAGGTTGTGTTTGATCCTCATTTTTAGGAAAATGTAGGTTTTGTAATAGTTTTTTTTTTTAAAAAGAATGTGTGATTAAAAAAAATATATATATATTCTATTGAAAAAATATATGGTCGAAAATGAGTTTGAAAAAAAAGGAATTTTGATAGAATGTGGCTCAAACGGAGGCTAAATAGACATATCACTAGTACATATTCGACTTTTTCTTGATGGTAAAATAAGCAAATATCAAGCCAATTCACATGCCACTTTTAAAGAGTTAGATATGCGAAATTTACATGCCACTTTTAACATTTATTTGGACAGATTGTGTGTAAAAGGACGTTTACAGCTACATTTGCGAATTATCACTTTCATGATTTGAAGGTTGAGGACCAATTTTCGCTTAAGGTTAAGAACCCCCACTGAAATTATTTCTAATTGGACGACACAAACGAACGGCTGAAAATTCACGGCACCTTAGTCCTTCCATCAAGATATTTTTTCAATGAAAAATGTTTATTATTTACATATTTTTTTTACGCATTGGTCAGACGATAAAAAGAAAGTGGAGAAATTTTAATTTTTTTCTTTTAGTTGTTTGGTGAAATTTTGATCTAATTATATTTCGACACATTATTTATTGGTAAATAAATTTGTAAGTTGTGTGATGTACACAGATCACTTTTTCTAATAATGGAGGATCATTGTCAAAGTTTTGGAGGCGCGTGGTTGATTATTAGTGTTAGGTAAAACGTATGTGTAATTGTGGAACATTATTATCAAAGTTTGGAGGGAAGTGATTGATTTGGTCAAGTCACGTGTTTGACAACTACGACTATTGTGTGTCAGCGTTGGTGGATGAGATTGAAGATAAGATAACTCGATTACGATGATTCATATGAATAATTGTTTTGAGGCGAAGTATTTCTCATATAAACGTATCTTTTTTCTCGAAATTGCTAAAGTTGTTCCATCTCAATCTCCACAAGTTCGTTTGAGAATGATTGATTTGCCGTAAGGAGATGCAAAACAAAAATGTCAAAACATCCTTAAGAGATAAAAATACGTTAGAATTGTATTAGTACATTTGCTCTATAAATTATATAAATTAAAAAAGAAAAAGAAAAAAAAAAGTCTTTTTCACGGGCTATAGTCTATAGACAATGCAATAATTTCGATATTTATCTAACATATTGAAGGAGAGAACCTCTCATCGTGTTTCGCTAAGCTTAAAACTTGTATGAGTAAAATAAAATAATATATTTTATTAATAAAAGTTAAAATTATTTTGTTTAAAATTAAATTACTTATAGATTTTGTTATTCGAAAAGTAGTAATTTTGTTATTTTTTAAATTTTATAATTCGTTAACAGGATGATTGCTTTCTTCGAAGGGAAAAAAGGATAACGATGGCTGAAAGAGAACGACGTTGGGTGGTGGGGGATTCTAGATGACGGGAATTTCCAGTAATCCAAATCCATCATTAATCGAAGGGAAGGAAAAGTCTTATTTAATTGATTTCTTTGTTTGTTTATATGTATATAAATTATGCTCAAAATTTAACTATGAAATTTGTAACATATTTATGATTTTGTAACTTCAATTAATGATTAGGGTCATTGGTTGCTAGGAAATTGTAGAATGATTAGGGTCAAGGTTCCATGAACTACAAGAACGACATAAACCTTAAATATTTAGAAAAATATGTAGTCGACACTAGTGAGAAATGTTTTGAGACGTCACAACATGGTATCAGAGAACATATTATTTTTACAGACAAAATGTCATACATGTAATATGTGTTCGAATGGTTACAGTAATGAGAAGTTTCTTAAGCATTAAAGATGTTCTTGATGGTAGGAATTTGGGGCTTCAAATCAACCAAAACCGAGCTCAGATTAAACCNAGACGTCACAACATGGTATCAGAGAACATATTATTTTTACAGACAAAATGTCATACATGTAATATGTGTTCGAATGGTTACAGTAATGAGAAGTTTCTTAAGCATTAAAGATGTTCTTGATCCTTATTGACAAGCATGTGCGCCACGGACTTTCTGCTGGCCAAGGATGAGGGACATGGGTGGCCATCACTCCTCAACAATTTTAAAATTTTTGGATTCGTATACTCTTCCTAGTTTAAATTGACATTAGATTGGCAGCATAAGGACTTTTATTTTTGAAATACACTTTACTATGTACCAGCAGTAAACACGTGCATTTATCGAATGAATGATATACGTATAATTTTGAAGTACTAATATTTTTTTTAAGTAGTTGAGGTAATTGATATGGTTAAATGAAAAATTAAATTGTAAAAAAAAATAAAAATATATATGTATATATGTGAATAAAAAGTTTTATGAAATTATATATATAATGTGAAAATGTTGAATAAGGGTTGATTGATCTTATTTTTCCATTTTGAAGTCGGTATGTTTTTCCTTTCTTGTGTCCTTAAACAACGTAGTTTGAAAATTACTTTACTGAAAACATTATATAAAAAAAAAAACCTATTAGTGTAATAGTGAAACTTCGATAAGAAAAGTATTGACTAATTCTGGCATTATATAATACTTCCATATCACACAAAATTAGTTTTAAAACTTCAATATGATCATTCTTATTGCTGTAGATCTCAATGGAACCTTTTCGAAGTATAGATAATTTTATAATCCACTCTTCTTCAAATGCATTTAGTTATCTTATAAAAATATAATCACAAACTTTGTTTAGTGATATCAATCTTACAAATATGAAAACAAATTTAAGATATGATAACAAAAATACACGTTAACAATTTTGTTAGAATGTTAAGTCTATCCAAAGCTGACATAAAATGGAAAAAGTTAAGGATCTGTTCTCTTTATCATTTTCAAGCCGTTTTCTGATTTCGATTTTCCAAAATAGTGAAAACGCGTTCTCTTTCCTATTTTCGAAAACGTATTTTTGAAAACAAGTTAAAAATTTACAAAGAAAATCCAAAACGACAAATTTGTCGTTTTGAGTGTTTTCAGTTATAATCAAGTCAAAATTTTCAAAAAACGTTTTCGGTATTTTCAAAACAATTTTTCCAAATGCCAAAAAGAATACATTTTCAACCATCTCAAAATGGACACTTAAAACACAAAATACAAAATGAATTCAAAACTAAAAACACAAAATTGAAACACAAAAAGAACGGTCTATAATATTTTCAAATTAAACTGACAACATGACTTATTTTATTGATCTATTGATGAATCGGACCTCGTTTCTGTTTGTATTTTTCAACGATGATGTATTCATCTGTGATGTTTCTAGCATAAAAAAAATTATTGATATATTAGTTTAGTAATTTATTTATCAATGTTGGAAAAATATATATATAACAAATATAAGACATATCATACAAATATAATATCATACAATACATGTCGTTATCAAGAATGTGATTGTGCTCAAGTACCAAAATGATGAAGCGATGTATGCTAATTATAATTAACACTTCAAATATGTTTAATACCGAAACTTGGGAAAATATGAAAGAAAATCTCAAATGATTTTATTTAATACAAAATCAGTCCAATACCAATTAAATGTGATTGCTATTCGCATTTCAAAAAATATTAATTGCCAAAGTTCAACATAATTGCTCATATGCTAATGTCCCGTCATCTTTAATAAATTTCATTTATTGAGTGATCTTTACCCCCCTTTAGTTTGTGTGGTTTAAAATTCTATTTTGATTCTTCGGTCTGATTTAGTTATTGAGGGCGAAAAAAAACAAGATTTTTCTTTATTTGATTGGATCAAAAAGAAACTTTTGGATTGCTAAATCAAAGACAAAATCATAGTTTAATAAATAATAAAATTACTAAACAAAAATCATAAAATTAAAAATATAAATCGTCGCGTCAAATATGAGTTTCATTGGTGGAAAGAGATTTGACATATAGATGTCCAAATTCCATAAATTTATAAATATGAATAAAAAAATTAATGCATATTTTCATGAATCTGATGAGATAATAATATTGTCAGGCTGCAACGTGCCTAGAACGCCCCCAAACGGATGTATATATACAATTAAAATGATTCGTGGTAATAGATAAATATAAAATAGAAATTTCATACAATTAAATCTATGATATTAGAAATTAAATTGAAATGCGAACCAAGTTTAACTAATCGAAAAAAAAATCGCTTCTCAACACTCATCAACTTATAAGTAACTTATGTTCATCATTTAGATGGACATTATTGAAAGGATTAACAAATAAAAATAGAGATAAAAAGAACTACATTATCTTTTTAGCATAATAAAAAATTTCGTCAAAACCCAAAATAACCATGTTTTTTTTATAGAATTTGTCTCATTCAAGTCGACTTCTCCGAAACTCCAATACTCAACATTAATATATTCACATGCATAAGCATTATGTGGACTATTTTCGAGTTTTGAGAAGCTTTACCATACAACAAATTGATTTCATTGACTACAGTGTTAGAATGATAAATGTTGATTTTTATAGCTATAATGATCTTAAATATGTTTATTACATAGTGTAGCACTAACACAAAGCAGTCGTGCATTTCCCCTCTCATTTATTTACATTAATTATTAATTATAAAAATAGTAATATCTCAATCCCTTTCACATGCTCTCCATTGACAGGAAATTCAGAAACGTAGACTCAACATACTCTCTCCATCTTCTTTCACCGTGCGTTCTTTCTGTATATTGGAATTTCTAAATGTTAATGTTGTGTGTGGATGATTTAAAATTTCAACACATATTATAATTGTATAATAATTTATTTAGTTTCATATAATGATACGAATATACCGAAAAATAATTGAGGACTTGAGTGTGAAAATAAGCAAAGATAATAATGTTTTATTGTCGTTATAATGTCGTGTAGAAATAAATTTTTTTAGTAGGAATATAATACCCTATTGTTTGATATTCCTCTTTATCTAAACTTAGGTATCACGAGAATACATGCGTAACTAAAACAATTTTTAAATAAAGATAAATAAAACATAAAATAACCAAATTATATAGTAACATTCTTTATGCATTAATTTTATTATAGTACATATATTATTTAGTTGTTAGGAAATGTGTGAAACAACCAAATGAAATGGCCATTTAAAAAAGGGAATACGTATGCTATTTTTCAAAATTGACTAATTCAATCGAGGGAATAAATTTAAGTTATATTTTTATAATAAAAATTAATATAACATAAAAAGGATTAATTTAGGGAATTATTAACAAATGTATAAAAAGGAATTTTTTTTTTTAAATTTCATGTTGAATAAATTGAATTAATGATACTATTTAATTATAGCTAAATATGTAAGGAATTAATGTTATTAATTAATTATTAGCAAAAATAAAATTAAATAAGGATATATTAGATATATAGTTAAATATGTAAGAGTAAATAGGATATTCAAAAGTTTAAATAAGGATATATTGGGGATATAACTAAATATGTAAGTAATTAGTGTTATTAATTAATTATTAACAAAACTAAAATTGAATAAAGATATATTAGGTATATAGTTAAATATGTAAGGGTAGATTAGGTATTCAAAAGTTTATCCGCAATCCTTACTTTTAATATATTGTAAATAATAATAATAAATAGATATGTTTAAACTACATAGGTTTTTTTTTTTTTTTTTCCCTTTTTTGGGAAACAAACAATATAATTGTTAATGTTCATGAAGGTTAATTCATTAAAAAATTTATTAATAATGACGTTTTACTTTTTGGTGCCAAGGTATATTTGAATCTAATTATCTGCATGAATTGTTCAGACATAATTAAATTGAAATCAACTATTTTGCATAATTTTTGGGAAACTATACATACTATTCAATTCCAAATTTATGTATTCTAGACACATTAATTTGTCAAGAAGTGCTACATGTAGGGAAAAAATTTTAGGACTAGTTTACAGGTGGCGAAATTTCGTTAGATTTTGGACAAAAATCAAAGTTAGACTAACCGCCACATCTGCACCTGTAAATCAGTGTGTAAACTTTTCATGTACAAGTAGTTTTTTTGTGATTTTTCTAAATCTCAATTTTTTGTTTACGCGCCAACACGTTGTAGGATCAATGCTAAAGCAAAAAAAAATGTGTCGATCAATGTTGTAGTCGTGCCATGGCACTTCTATTCACCAATTCTCTTCTTGAACTCTTCACTATGCATTATAATTGTTAGGAAAAACGAGTGATTTGTGTGTAGATACATTATCAATTAACAAAACAAATTAAATTAACGTAAACATAAAAAATTAAAATAACACAAATATAAGAAAATAGTTAAAAAGCAAGTTTTGGAGAGTCACGTCAAGAATGATGTCCTAAAATTGTGTTACCTCCCCTTTGTGTGGTACTTTTGATACTACATGGCCCCAAAATAAAATTTATATAGCTCACAATCAGATCTCATTTTATGAACACAATCACTAAGAAATAAAGAACGAGTTTTTATCAAATTGCCAAAATTATAGAAACATATTATGAAAATATATAGAATATAATCTTGAACTTGTTTTTTTTTTTCTAGTCATACTTTCCAATAAAATATCACCTCCTTTTATAGGTAAAATTCAACCCCCACATTAATCTTTTCGAAATAAGTTACACTATACAATTAAATATTTTAGTTTCGTATTTAATCGATATGTAAAACCAACACAAAATTGAAAACTAAAATTGAAGAAAAATTGAAGATTAGATCAATTTTTTTTTTGAAAGTTTAAAGCTTTTATAAAATTGTTACAACAATCCCCAACAAATTAAATTTTCAAGAAAGATATATAATGTATATAATTGCAACGTTATAGTGTGTAATAGGTGTAGGTGTCTTTCATATTTGAACCTCATTTAGTGACAATAATTTTTAGTTGATGGAATCATAATGAACTAAACCTTGAATTATGTTCTTTTAGCCAAACTTCAATTGCCACACATACAATATCGATTTAGCTCGGTTCATAAAGGTTAGCACTGTAATGGTTATGCGCTCTTATCTTGATTCTAGTAAGAGTCTCTAGAAAATACTCTAATTCCATAGCCGGGACCTCATGTCAACTCTTACATAGATGAGTTTTTAAAATTGAATGTAACCCGCACCCCAGGTAGTGGTGGCAATCGAGCCTAGCGGCTTGTCGGCTCGGCCACTCGGCTCGTACCGTAGATACCCACGAACCGCTCGGGCTCGTAAAAAAAGAGTCCGAGCACGAGCACGAGCCGAGCAGGCCGATTCGGTAGGCCTCGGCTCGTTTTTGACGAGCAGCTCGTCTAATTTTTTATTTTATTTTATTTTATTTATTAGAAGGATAGTTAAAAAAAATTCAAAAAAGGCGAGCTGCTCGGCTCGGCTCGGCTCGCTACAGTACGAGCTCATGGGCCGAGCCGAGCTCGCCCACGAGCAACGAGCAGAAGCTCGGCTCATTTTATAACGAGCCACGAGTTCGAGGGCTCGGCTCGTTTGTCACCTTTAACCCCAGGAGAATTCTTTCATTAATACTCATGTAGTGTCAAACCCTTCCAAACGTCACACATTATCACTTAACCACAGGGATGAGCACGAATAATATAATGCTATTACGAGTCACACAATGCAAATTGTTTCTATCACATTGAATATTTTTCATAAGATCTCCGGTCACAAAAATTAAGTTCCTCTTGAAAGTAACTCTCTTATGTGCTTTAACCCATCTCCTAATTTGTGTGTTTGATGGATATTATTGAGGAAATAATGTATTTTAGATTGTGATATGATGAAAAATATGTAGTTAAAATATGTAAGGAAAAATTATTGATGTGATGAAAAATATTATTTATTAAAAAATGTGTGGTTGAAAATGAGTTTTGAAATAATGTATTTTGAGAGAATGAATACCAAACAGTGGCATATATTCATTTCGGACTACACTTAACTAATTTTCCTCTAAACAATAATTGGTACCCTATAGTTGCAAAACCCTTATTCTTTGCCTGTACATGTGCGTATTTGCTAAGTTTTCTAAACTTTACAAATTATTAATATCACAGATTTAAGTATAACTAGTTAGAGTTGAATGTGTATTGCACGTTATTTTGAAATACTTTATAAGTGCTGTAAAATAATGTTTGATATCAGTTTGTTGGGAGGAGTTGATGAGTATCAAACGAACTAAAAAAAATAAAATTTACGATAGAAATTAAGAAGAGAAATTGTACTCTCAAAACTCAACTTCTATGATTCAATTTTTTTCTGATGATGAAATATTACAAATGAGCAACCTTTTTTTACTGCATTTGATACATAAAAATTAATTGTTAATACATGAATTTGAACATCCATTAAAATTCCTATATATATGAATAGAAATAAATTCAT
>CAIGRT010080884.1:3850-14230 GCA_903798405.1 Fraxinus platypoda | reverse complement strand
GTGTTAGGCTTGTCTTTCTTCGGGAGAAGCGAGATAATGGAAGCCCCCAAGGAAAGTTTGATATTCAGGAATATGTTAATTAGTACTCGAGAGACGAACGTTAAAATTTTATCTTAAATTTATTGACTGACAAAACAAAAGTTGAACCTAAATACTTAATGAAACCAAGATTCCTAACTATTTCCTTAATTTATTCCTACCTCGTTACTCATTTGTTACATTTTTATTAAGCTGCTCATTTTAGTTAATGTTGTGAAACGAAGATGATATCAGATTCCTCTGATACCAATTTGTTGAAGAAAATACGTGATTATAGGCTCGATATGAAATAAAGATCACAAAACACAAGAAGAATATAATTTGCAGAGAATTGAGATTTTATTATAATATGGAGAAAAATACAAAAAAATGTGTTTACATTGTTTCTAATTTTATCTGAATCATAATGAAGAGTCAACTATATATAGAAAATAAATAAGGAACGTTCAATCCCTAATAACAGAATTGTAGTTGAAGTAGAATGCAAGAAAACTCGTCCAAATGTGAAAATGGACCTGGATCGAAAACACCGTCGCTTGAGCAGGCGGCTAGTGGCGCTCTGGCGCTTGAGAGGTAGGCTAGCGCGACAGGCTCTAGCTTCTCTGCTTTTATTGCTCGAGCGCCCAGCTAGTCTTAGGCTAGTGAAAATGCGACGAGAAAATCTCCAGTTTCATAATTTCAACACCTTCAAGTTCAAAACAAAAATTCTAACTCCCCATAGGGCTTCCAAATATAATTTTAACTAAAATTTGCCAAGTAAACTTAAATAGGAATCCACAATAGCATTCCAAATAGAGTTCCTCTTAAAGTGCACTTTAATTAAAATTCTTAATTATCTTCAACAAAAAATTCAGGTCACACACAAATTCTATTAATCTCCACCTTAACACAAATTTCACTACAATGAGTAAACTTAAAAAATTATCCACTGGAGACAAATTCCACTGTAAGGAATAAACTTGAACTCTTCAATGAAAAACCTAGATGAACTTCTCTATGAAAAGTTTTCAACTGAAAATATTCTCCACGTCAGCTATGCCAACTAAGGGCAAAAGTGATCTAATGACTACCAAATAAGGCTTAAACAAGTCTTGTAACAGAATCATTATTGAATACATCAAAAGATGAATTTTGGCTAGAATCAATACACTTAACCCACGTTAAACCATCAACTAAATCAACAGAATTGTATATATGTGGAACCTTATGGCCAAAAATGGGTCTGTTACTAGCAACAGAATATAATGACACCGTCAATGATAGTGGCAAGGCAAATTTACCCATAACTTCTAAATGCAACTGAGATATATTCTTTAAAGAAGATTCCAAATTAGACTCCAACGGTACAAAATCCAACTTCAAATCCACATTAGTTCTTAAAATATACTGATTACTGAAAGATTTTGTATAATACTGCAAGATATATAACTGAAAATTTTTATGTCCCTTTATCAAAACACGAGTTCCTTTATTAACCTTTAGAACTCCACGTTCAACAGTATATATGTACCATTTTGAATGAAAAGTATTTAAGAAGATAAGATTTCTCTTCATAATTAGAACGTGTCTCACTGCATAAAGTGTTCTAACCATTCCATCAAACATCTAACCATCCCATCAAACATCTTTATTCTATCTCGGTAGTTTACAATCAATCTTTTTAGGACGGTAGTTTACATTATCCTTTATTACTGGTATATGATACTGTTTACTTGTTGGGATAATTTCACAACAGTATGTCTACAGACAATTGAAGTCTAATGATATCTTGAACTAATTTTATTTAAGAGTGTCAACCGGATTATCCTTTCAATTTATCCGACCAAAATTATAAGGGAGACACAAAGTGCAGTGATAGACCCGCGATCAGTAGGGCAGTCTACTGATAAATTGCTACATTTTCAAAGATTATTACTCTTGTTTAGAAAAGTGACACATTTTCGAGCATTTCCGTCAGTTTGTAACATAATTTGAGCTGTATGGAGCATGGAACATTAATTGCACTCACAACTTTTGGGAAGAAAGAAAAGAACAAATCGAAAAAACCTTATAATATTCACTTTCTTAAATTAATCCACCTTTCTCTCGTCCTCAGTCATAGCATAATTAAAAAAAAAAAAAATTAAAATCTTGTTTATTATAATGTCTAGTCATATTTGGTGTATTTCATATGTTGGTGATTAAATTATAATTAAGTGATTATAAGCTATGAATTTTACGAAGTGCGTAGATAAGAAGTGGGTAATAGTTGTGGGTCATACCAAACCAAGCTCGATTTGCTTCAAATTCTTACATTGTCTTCCTTGATAAAGGTGACGCATATCTTGAGGCCGCTTCAAGCTCCACCGAAATCGAGCGTATCTTAAGACACGTGCTACAAAAGGTTTAGGAGGCGGACATGTCTGTGTATGATAAAAACTATGTTTTAACTTATTATAATTTAATCACTAATCAAGCATTTCATTAATTAACTACATACAGCGTCAAATTTTTCATCACATAAAGTATTCATAAATACATGCAAAATGTAGGCAAGTAAACTTAAAGTGCCATAAAGTTAAAGCACGCTGACACAAATTTAGTTACGAGGTACAATAATTAGTCAAGAAGCTGCATTCTCATTTTTCCTTCAATCAATGTTGGACATAGTAAATTCTCATTGTCACACGTACCGTAAATTCTTATTTTCAACGTTCTAATAAATGAAAACATTGAATTTTTAGCTCGATCACTGAAAAATGATGAATTCAAGTCACAATGTCCCCATTTTATGAAGATTGTATATATGATATTTGATTCAAAAATCTGATTCGTAAATGTTTTCGTCATTAATCAACGGCTTGACAAAAATGTCTATAGAGTCGATGTTTATATAAATTTACGGCATGGTGAACTCTATAATAGAGTATGGTGAATGGCCTCCAAAACTAAAAAAGTAGGCTAATTGAATGTTACACATTGGCATTGTTATCAATTTCCAACTACTTGGACCATTAATTCTCTCTCAACCACATAATATTTTCTACAGAACCACCCCAACAATCCCATGTTTCTCATTTCCTTTTAAACTCTTCCTTCTCATTTGAAAACGTAACAAGGTCACACAAAATAACCCATTATCGATCCCCTCCTCTCTTTCTCTCTAATGGCTGCTCATCGCAATTTTGAACCAATAACGAAATGTAAGTCTGAGGGCCGGTCTAATCAAACCGTGGCAGCTGACCTAGATGGTACACTTTTGGTGTCTAGAAGTGCATTTCCATACTTCATGCTGATAGCTTTAGAAGCCGGTAATCTTCTCCGGGCGTTAGTCCTTCTTGCGTCCGTCCCATTCGTGTATTTTGTGTACTTGTTCGTTTCAGAATCCATTGCCATCCAAACTTACATTTTCATTGCCTTTTCGGGTTTGAAAATTCGAGATATTGAGCTTGTTTCTAGGTCTGTTTTGCCTAAATTCTATGCTGAAGATGTCCACCCGGAGACTTGGAGAGTGTTCAATTCTTTTGGCAAGAGATATGTAGTTACTGCAAACCCTAGAATCATGGTGGAACACTTTGTGAAGAACTTTTTGGGGGCTGATGAGGTTCTTGGGACAGAATTGGAAATATCAAAATCTGGACGTGCAACAGGGTTTGTTAAAAAACCTGGTGTTCTTGTTGGTGAACGCAAAAAAATGGCAATTTTAAATGAATTTGGTACTAACGTACCGGATTTAGGTCTCGGCGATAGAGAGACTGATCATGGCTTCATGTCGATATGCAAGGTAAATTCAACCTTTAGTCGTCTTTAGCTTAAAATTTTTTGACGATGATGGGTTGAAGACATTCGAGAGTATTTGATCATATATAGTACTTTATATCAAATAAGTCCCTTATATAGTTTATAAAAAGTTGGTAAAAGAATCATTCTTATTATATTTTCACTCACTAATTAACTGCACATACTTCGACAAGCTTTTCATATATTATTGAGCGTTCGTATTGTTTATACTTTGTCATGTTATTGTCGTGAAAATGATATTTTTCTAGGCATGAAAAGGACTTTTTTTTTTACCATCACGCGATAAACATAACACGAGCATTTCGTGTCCAACATTAATTTGATTACTTGGTTTCTACCACCATGAAATTGGAAAGAAGTCATTGAATTCGAGTGACGTTTGGCTCATCTTCTTCACATACCTAAATCAAGAAAATTCCAAAACTAACGCGAAAACATTCATAATATTTTAGCCTCCAAAGAATAGAATTGCTCGGTCTTCCAGTTTCATGCATATCTAATATGTTAGGTGCTTCATTTACTTCAGCACAAGTTTGATACAAACATCAACCCACTCTAACCTACCCTGCCACTCACCTTGCTTATAAATTCTTGTTTGGTTTAGATGAAAATTATATTTTTAATAGATTTTGATGAAAATTGATGAAATATGTGATTAAAAGATTGTGGATTTCATAACATGCGTGATTCAATTTAATTGTTTACCTTAACTTAGAATTTAATCAAATTTTTAGCTGAGCCCATGTTTGAGCCACATTAAAATTTTCATTTTAATTCTTCTACTCATTTTCAACCACACATTCTTCAATAAAATAATATTTTCCATCACATCAATAACTTTTCCTCCTTTTTCAACTACACATTCTCCATCAATCTACTATTCTAAAATACATTCTTCCAAAATAATGTGGCTCAAACACACCCTGAATCAAACGGCGGCATATATATATTTTTGACAATGCATATACATATGATATGATTGTATATAAATAATGCCTAGGCTTGAAATTAGTGGGGGCAGAATTTAATTATATAAAAAAAATTTCTCACACAAAATATAATATTGAAAGTAAAAAATAAGAAAATATTTCAGATTTTAGTGTAGGTCATAACATATATTAGGTTGCTATATACTACTTCATTCCTATAGAAAAGATAGTTGGACAAGTTTTTATTCATAAACATATTGTAATCTTTCTTCGTCGCTATAATGAAAGCGTAATTGACCACTCTAAATCGTATATTTTTTTACTGCTTTTGATTTTCACTATTTCATATTATTATTGCTCTCGATAGTAAATGATGAGACGCATAATATATACGTGTTTTAATTGCTAAATATTGTAATATTTGCAGGAAGCATATATGGTGCCTAGAACAAGATGTGAACCCTTAACAAGAAACAAGCTTCTATCACCAATAATTTTCCACGAGGGTCGTCTAGCACAAAGACCTACACCTCTTGTCGCACTAATGACCTTCTTATGGATGCCAATAGGCATAATTCTCTCTTTAATTAGAATATATCTCAACATCTACCTACCAGAGAAAGTTGTTCAATACAATTATAAATTCCTCGGAATTAAGCTTATTGTCAAGGGCACCCCTCCGCCGCCGCCTAAGGATGGCAAAAGCGGCGTCCTCTTCATCTGCAACCACCGGACCATCCTCGACCCCGTTGTCCTTGCAGTTGCACTAGGGAGGAAAGTCAGCTGTGTCACTTATAGCATAAGTAAATTCTCAGAAATGATTTCACCAATTAAAGCAGTTGCATTATCAAGGGAAAGAGAAAAAGATGCAGCACAAATTAAAACCCTACTTCAAGAAGGTGACCTTGTGATATGTCCTGAGGGTACTACTTGTAGGGAGCCATTTCTCTTAAGATTCAGTGCATTATTTGCAGAACTTACAGACAGAATCGTGCCTGTGGCGATTAACGTTAAACAAAGCGTGTTTTATGGAACATCGGCTCGAGGGCACAAAATTTTTGATCCATATTTTGTGTACATGAACCCTAGGCCTGTTTATGAGATTACTTTCTTGAAGCAATTGCCACCTGAACTCACTTGCAAAGGTGGAAAAACAGCCATTGAAGTTGCAAATTACATTCAAAGGGTGTTGGGTGGGACATTAGGGTTTGAGTGTACTAATTTGACTAGGAAGGACAAGTATAATATGATAGCTGGAACAGATGGCAGTGTCCAATCCAAGAAGGAGAAGTCTGAAGATAAAAAAAAGTAATTAACTCCACTGATTCTCTGAAAAAAAATAAAATATTAATTATTTATAATTTTATGCATGGAATTGGATTTACTGATGGAGGATCCACAATGAATAAATAATTTAGTTGATATGTGTATTGGTTTTTTGAAATTTTGTTGTACTATGATATGTAGTAAGAATACAATAAGTAGGATTTCCATATATCGAAATTGTTTTGCTACCCACAGTGGGCACGAGAAGACTGTCCACTTGTTGAGAATCGTCAGTACGATTTTCTCCAAATGGATAAGATAAGATTTCTCACTATGGGTAAGAGAACATTTATGTTCCATATATAATCTTGTTCTTAAATCTATATAATTAAATAAAGTTGCTTAAATTTGAGATAAATCATTATTCCCCATTCCATTGAACCCTATATCTATTGTGAAGATTCAACATAATAAGGTCATTTTACAACCACAACAAAGTTATTTTAATTTTGTAATGAATCTATCGTTTTTGTGTCATTTATTGGGATCGCATTAGCGAGAGAACGGGATATATCATAACCACTCAATCACGTCGTTCTCATTCTTAGATCTTTCTATCACATCAAAATCATAAAATTGAAACAAAAATACCTATATACACCAAATGAAAAAAATAAAAGAAAGAAGAGAGAGAATATAATAAGAATCTGATCAGGCTATCGCTATTCTTCAACTTTAGCTCACCTGCTCACTCCCACAATTAACTGTATACTTTTAAGAGCTTTGATGAAGCCCACGTGGTTTGACAGCTATGATTTTCATCACCAGCCATAAATTTCTAATCTTCAATGGCGATTCTAGTGGCCGAAAGTTTCTGCATTAAATCATTGATTAGGGTATTGTACCACTTCTACTGTAGAGTTGGATTAGCAGTTAAATCATATACCTTTATTTTAAACAACTAATTATATCCTATGTTGATGTACAAGAAAAATTATGTTATCTTTTATATACATTTGCCCTGCGTCAGATGACACTGCTCCTTCAATAAGTAATTATTTTAAGTTTACCAAAAACCAATTCCAAACGAAGCTTAAGCACTTCTAATAATAGTAAAAATTGCTAAAGAAATTAACTTTAAATACCAACCTACATATACTAAAATCCACCATTAAGCTTTTTCCCTTATGATCTCTTCACATAAATGTCCAAATACTGAACATTTTCCCATTTCTCATTTATGCCTCTTTGTAAACAAGGTCATGGCTGCCCCAGCCCGAGAGTTTATGGCCAGGAAAATTGTTAGTTGCTACTTCAAGATCTTTATAGTTGAATTCTTCTATTTCGATGGGCTAGGACTAGGGCTAGGTCTAAGGCTAAGTGGATTACAAGGTGGTACGGTGGTGTAAAGGTGAGGTGTAAAAAGATAAAGTGCTGAGGAGTTGCAATTTGAATTTGTATTCGCGAACTGAATTCTTTCAAGCAAAGCGAGTCTCTTGTAAAGTTCATGATACTGAAGATAAAAGAAAGAATATAGACTATTGATGTTTGATGTCCGGTAAGATGCAAATTTATTGACACATGAAGAGCCTAAAAGCTCGTAAAACCTTTACAAATCAAGAAATATAAATTACACAAATTCACTGAAGAAAATTAGATAGCAAATCGACAATCTTTCCCAACATGAGGCCACTACAAATTTGTCTCAAACACGGCAATAGGGCTTCTAACGGAATGTTTGGATGACTTCCATAAAAGATATCCTTGAGAATTGGTAGTGTTAGAAGCATTGTCTAATCTTCTAAATGTAACTTCATATGTCAACTTTTGGTTCAAATTTGAGAAATTGAGAGTAGGAGGTTTGACAGTCACACTCACGCCTTGAGGTGGAACAATATTGACGGTGTATATTGCATTAGCCTCGCCAACGTTAGTCATCGTCCTCGTATATGTTTGACTAGATGATCCGAACATGATGGAAAATGATGGATAGTTCAGTTGTCCTTCCAATATGCTTGATTCCACCGAGCAATTCACCTTACGCTGTAAAATTATGCTTATATGTCGGTTTGTGTAATTCAAACCACATAGATAAGGAATGTAGTCTCGAGGTTCAATGTCATAAATTAGCCCGGGATCATTTGCCTTCGAAGGGTTGACATGGCCAGCTCCGATAGCAAAAATGTTAGCTGGAACGAGCCTCTCGTCTTCAATGAGAGTATCGTTGAGGTTCACAATATCAGCACTAGTCATGATTGCTGACTTAATAGCGGCAGGGGACCAATTTGGGTGTGTGCTCTTGAGCAATGCCGCAATACCACTGAGGTGTGGGCATGACATGGAGGTACCTGAAATTATGTTGAATGTCGATTTTGTATTGGTATTATTTTCTACAGAGATAGGCCATGCAGCAAGAATGTTAACACCAGGGCCTATGATGTCGGGTTTCAAGATACCAGGGCTCTCGCGACTGGGACCTCTGGAAGAAAATGAAGCCACCATAGGAGCATTTTTATCACCAATTACCGTTCCTTTGAACACTATTGTTGCTGTTGGAGTGGATGTCGAATTTATATACGCCAGAATCTTTTGTGTGCCTTCATAATTAACATTTGTAGCTGGAAGAACATGAGAGTTAGCTGCTGTACTAAAGCCCTGGCTCTCTATGTTAAGAAGAATCATAGCTGTGCCACCAGCATTCTTCACTGCTTGTCCTTTGGCAATTCCTGTTGTCCCACCACCTACTTCACAAAGGACTATCTTTCCTTTGACATCCGTATTATTCAATGACCTTGGAGTGCAATATGCTGCGCTAGAATCACTAGTGTTCAATCCAGGGTAAGCAATAGGCAATTGCGTTGGAGGGAAATCTTTAGGCTGAAATGCCGTTTCACCTTCGAGCTCCTCGTTGTTTCCTAGTACAGCAATAGCTCTTAATTTTCTATCAATAGTACTTGCACCAACCGTGAGGATCCATGGGGCTTCGTTTGACAATGAAAAATTGAATGGGCCCCTATTTCCAGCAGAGCAACTCACAAATATTCCCTTTTCCATTGCGCTAAATGCACCAAGTGCAATGTTGTCATCGTAAAAGGGCTTGGACGAACCACCAAGCGAGAGAGAAAGCACATCAACACCATCATCAATGGCTGAATCCATTGCTGCAAGTATGTCACTCTCGGAACAGCTTGTTGTGCATACTTTGTAAATGGCCAAGTGAGCAAGGGGGGCAACGCCAACTGCAGTGCCATTAGCATTGCCGAACACATTAGCACCTTTCACAAAGTTTCCAGCAGCAGTGCTTGCAGTGTGGGTGCCATGGCCATTCAAATCCAATGGGGTTCCATTACCACTCCGGAAGTATCTTGCTCCAATGATTTTGTTATTACATGCCGTAAAGTTGAATTCACATTTTCCCTTCCATTTAGTAGGTGGAGGAGGTATTCCTTCGTCATTAAATGATGGATGATTAGGCAGAATTCCAGTGTCTAAAACACCAATAACTATACCTTTACCGTAGCTCGAATCTTTCCAAAGTCCCATGTTTTCATGCAAACCAAGGAAATTTGGAGTATGTGTTGTATGCAAAGAAAATTCTTGTTGTGGGCGAGCAGATAAGAAGCCCTTCTTCTTTTCCATTTCTTTCACTTCTTCATACGTCAGTTTAGCAGCAAATCCCACAAAAACATTGTGGTAAGAATAAACCATCCGGGGTATTTCATTTGAGCTTGTCAAAGTTGTTGGCAAGAATGAATTATACCAGCCTTCTAAAACTTGTGATTGATCATTGAAAAGCTGGCTATCGAGAGATTCGACGTGAACAATATAAGTTTCTAAATTGTTTTGCGCACTTGCAATGGTTGGTTGCACAATAAACATGCTAAAATAAATGAGAATTTGGATTATGAGAGACATGGCTGATATTTCTTTGAGATTTATTTCAAAAACCCGAGAAGTCTTTAATAAGCTGAAGATGTATTGATGGTTTGTTCTCAAAATATTGAGCTCTTATATATAGGTTTTATGCCTTATAGTTTAATATTTACAGTCTGTTTCATGAACTCTTCAAGGGTTTTTAAATAAAAAGTCTTCATTGGTTGGCTTCGGGAAAATTAATAGGGACAAGGTCATTCAAAAAGTCAAAAGTCTATCACAACAATTCAGTTGCAAATATTGCAAGGGTACCGCGAACTTATGATAAAATAAGTAACAATTTTTCTAGAACCAGTCTATGAGTAAAGGAAAAATGTGCAGAAAATACACTTGACACGTTTTCATTGGAAAAATAAAAAATAAAAAAAATAAAGACAAACAGACGAATAGGGTGCTACCACGTCAGCACCCTCTTTTTTTTTTTTTTTTTTTC
>CAIGRT010080841.1:0-11107 GCA_903798405.1 Fraxinus platypoda | reverse complement strand
AGAGAGGCTAACACTTCAATGAATACCAACAAATGATAGCTTAAGTGTTAGATAAAAACTTTGATAAATATGATGGTTAAAAAGTTAGATTCAACCAATCAAAGTTTTTCAACGAGAAGATGAAGAAGAGTCAAATGTAATTTAAGTTTAAAAATCTTCTCAAAAATATTTCTCACTTTCAATGAATCATGGTAGTAAATTAAGTACTAATAGAGTAACAAGAAACTTTGATGAATATGATGATTTTTTAAGTTTGATTCAATTAATAAAAGTTTTAAATATGAAGAAGTAGAAATGTTTATACAATGTAAATGCAAAGATCTTCTTAAAAAATATCTCTCTCTTTTAAGATTAATATAAATAAGTTAAACATAAAGAAAGATGAAAAATAAACTTTGATGAGAGAAATGATTCAAGAAGTTTGATTCAACAATCAAAGTTTTTGGTATAAAGAAATAAATGAAATGAATGCAAAAATGTAAGTTCAAAAAAGATAGTTTACAAATATAGTTTGCAAAGTGAAGTGGTATTTATAGCAATCAAAACGCCAAAATTTCTGACAAATCGGACAACCCATCCTGACGTTCGGATCCTGAACCGGATAATCAAATTAGCCGTTGTGCGTCAGAAATCAGAACGGTTAAAAAAATGACCGTTGGGTGAACCAAACGTCCGCATGGTCAACCGGACGTCCACTTTGATGTTGACTTTGACTTTTTTTTTTGTTGAAAAATGTAGGATTTTGAAGGACGTTCACTTTATTTTTCAAGATGAGTAACATTGTAAAAAGTTTAAATATTAAAATTGAAATACTTACCTTTTTAAAGAATAATTTTTTTTATACAAGTGCTTTTATGAAATAATCATTTCGTGCATAAAACTATTTTTTGAGTTTTTATCATTAATTGATAAATATCAAAGTATTAGTACCTTTATATTTAAACTAGGAAGTCTAGTTTTTAATCTTGTTTCNTTTCGTGCATAAAACTATTTTTTGAGTTTTTATCATTAATTGATAAATATCAAAGTATTAGTACCTTTATATTTAAACTAGGAAGTCTAGTTTTTAATCTTGTTTCGAAGTTTGCCTCTTAGACTTCTCGTCTTGATCTTTTTTTTTTATGTCGTCTCTCATACTCTTGATCTTGCTTTTTCTTGACGTTTGTCTTTTAAGCTCTCGGCTAGAATGATTTGACTTGGATGCTTAACTTCCACTTTAATCTTCATTTCAAGTTAAATTTATAATGTTTTGATTTTGCCAATGCTTGATTGATTTTAACAATGAACTATCATCGCTCAAAATCAATTGTTAGAAACAATATTCATCTTGTTTGCTATGATCAAAACATTAAGAATGAAATCATCCATCGGCTAACAAGAGGTTTACTAGATTCATTAACATCTTTAAAATATGTTTCTTCTTGTATTCCACTAGAGCTAAAAATCTCTTTATAATTCATTCTTAATTCATTATCCGATAAATAATAAATTCTGAAAGAACTCCACGCTTATTTGATTCAATTATCACATTGGTCTCCAAGTCCAAATTTAGTAGTTTATATGATTCGTTATAACAAGCATATCCAACAAAGGCACATTTGATACATCTTGACCAAACTTGTTCATTTTAGGGTCCGTGTTCTTATAATATGCAAGACACACCATAACTGGAAGTATCCAATGTTTGATTTTCTTCCTTTCCACAATTCATAAGAACAAACCTTTGTGAATTTTGAAGGAATCCTATTTAATATTGTACATGCATTTAACAAAGCTTCACCCCACAAGTTAAATGGCAACTTAACATAAGTTAACATGGTATTTATTATTTCAACAAATGTCCAATTTTTCCTTTTAACCAACCATTTTGTTTGGGTGTTCTAAGTGTAGAACATTGATGTACTATACCTTGTTGTTCACAAAATAAGTTAAAATCACGAGAAAAGTATTCTCCTCCTCTATCACTTCTAAGTGTTTTATTTTCATGTTTAAGGTATTTTCAATTTCATTTTTATAAGTTTTAAACATATCAAATGCTTCATGTCTATGTTTCATTAAATAAACGTAAGTATATTTAAAGTTCATCTATAAAGGTAATACAATACTTATTTCCTCCTCTAGTTAACATGCTATTAGTTCACATATATCCGAATGAATGTGTTCTAAATTATGTGAAATCCTATTTATACTTTGATAAGGTTTCTTTACCATTTAGATTCTACACATATTTTACATTTATAAGCATCATTTACATTATGTCACATTTTAACATTCTTTTTATCGTAGTAGCACCTATGTCACCTAATTTCGCATGCCAAAATGTAAAAGAGTCAATCAAGTAAATAAAATCGACTTTACTATTATTAATATTGTCAACAATACACAATTTGACAAATTCTTCACTAAAATAACATTTTTCGAAAAATTTTCCGTTTCTGATAATATAAGTTTTTCGGACTCATGAATACTTTTAATGCCCGATTTTCCTAAGAGACCTCCACTGACAAAATTCCTATTCATTCTGGAACATGTAGTAGATTTGTTAGACTAATATTTTTTTTAAAATTGAAAATGATGTCCACATTTCCTTTCTCAACCACTTTGAAGATGATGTCACAATTTCTTGTGTTAAGCTGATTGCGCTATTCTTTATTGCAATTTCCGATGCTACAAAGTATTGAGAATAATGTTGTACGGGAACCAACTAATGGGTATGTTTTTTTTTATATGGCCTTTGTTAAACTGACTCTCCAAAGCGTGTTTTGTACAAAAAAATGTTTAGTAATGGAGAAAAAGAATATCTACTTTTCACTCGTTAACATTCATTTCATTTTACAACTTCAGTATGTATAATGCTACAATTCAATATTATAAAATTAATGATAATAATTGAATGGTATAATGCTACAATTCAATATGCCTCAAATTAGATTCAAAATGGCAGACACAATCAACAAAACTAAACCTAAAATGCCAATGTTTTTAGCCCCAGAAATTACATTTTCCGACCCGCTACAGAAAATAAAACATTCACCGATTCAGAAACAACATGGAAAACACACAATTAAGAAGTCAAAGTCAATAATAACTTTTGACCACATATTTCATGAGATGCATAATTTTTCAACTACAAATTTCATCAACTTTTATAAAATCTACTAAAAATTTGTTTGTTTGTTTTTTTTTTTTTTCATCTAAGCCAAACAGGAGCTAAGTAGGGGGCCATGGTGCACTTAGAAGTTGCAAATTAAGAACAGGACAAACAAACTATAAATTAACTATAGAGTATAGGAATAATAACTCTGGGAAAAATATTCGAACCTACAAAAGTTTTACTTCCATTAACAGAAATAGGGTTCTTAAGTAAACTATTTTCAGTTAATACCATATAAAAATCACGTGTAATGGGAATTTTGTACGGAAGTAAAAAGGTTCTGATTGCTATGATAAAGAAAACAGCAGTGTTATAGTCGACGTAATTTTAGTTTTTTCCTCTTAATAAATAAACGGTAGGTTACACTAAATAATAGAAGGAAATCTTAACAAGATTACATTTACTGTTTATCTCATAATCGACAAACTTCATTGTCTTTCCACAAGGTAATTCTTGGGAACTTACAGAAATTACAAAGCAAAATTATTCTATACTGCAAGGCACTGTAATTAGGCCATAAAAAGCCTCGACAAAAGGCCACATAATTAGTTAACTACAATAAAGTGAGGAAACTAAGGATCTTGTAATAAATTAATGTCTTCTTTTTTATCTTCACATATCTGGGGGATACATACCCAGTTTATTATAGACTTGTGCACATTTTGGAAGAGCTTCTTTCTTGAAGAATCCAAGAGGATTTATGGTGCGTGTGGTACCATTTACTGTATTGAGTATAAATTTTAATGATGGTTTTACCCATCCTTCAATAGGGATTTCATCACAATCTTTTCTGCCACTTGAAAGCAGAGTGATTTCACAGAACTCATTCTTGTGATCACGTTACACGAGCATGCTGTAGAGTCCTTCCGCTCTCGTATAACCTATCTCAGTAAATGTTATGTCTCCATTCTCCTTGTCTCTGCATTGAAGGCGTACACTAGCACCTACAAACCAAGATTTAAGGTACCAATTATGAACTATATCTATTATAATCAATTTCCTCAACTACACATACACAGCCATAAAGAAGATGAATGCATGCACAACAAAGGAATTCTTATAACCAAGCACTCATTTCATTGGAGTATGAAGATAAAGTTTTTGTTGTTATTATCACATGCCCATCTTGTAGAAATGAAAGAGAAATAATATGTGATATGATGCTTAGACCATCTTTAAATTTAGTTCTTAACATGTTTTCTCCTGAGTGTAGGCTCGTGCACAATTTATTTTAAACAAGTGGCTGCAATTCTTCATCTCTACTAGCATGCTGAACAACCTCATAAACTGTTAGATAAGAAAGTTTAGCCACAATTGAAGCAGCAAATATAGGTTTTACCAAAATTTTACAAATATAGACACAAAAATTCAACTTGAGTAGCCTTTTATTTTTTTGAATAACCTGGAAAAAAAAGGATATAATATGAGTAGCATTTTGTACGGATTATAATTATATACCTGGGATGAACTCACTAAGTTCAGTGATGAATCGAGCACGGCATGTGTCACAATAAACTTGTCCCTGAATGTGAAATTGAGAAACTGGGGGTTGGGGAACGTCTTCTGAGTAAATGATGCTAGGGAAGGACAAGAAGCAGAAAGCCACGAAAATTGAAACTTGAATAAGCTTTGCCATATTTCTTTCGGTATTGTTGATAGAAAGATCAAATAATTTCTTTCTTTTTTTTTGTGGTTTGTACAAACTCAACATTATTATTTATAGGGAAGTTGATTGGTTAATATTCTATGGACAGTTATTTCTACGTGACCAAGTTTAGGATCTATTCATTCTTTTCTGGATCTTAATTTAGAATTTGGAAACCGTTTCATATATTTAACAAATATGTATTTTTTAATTTTAAAATTACAAAAAAAATTAATCATAAATCATGAAATTTTTTATTAGGAACTACTTAATTTAATTAAAATTTATTTTTAATTGCATGACATAACAAACTAAAAATTTATTTTATATTGACTTTTGTTATTTAAGTGTTCAAGTGATGTTAAATATATATTTTTTATATTTTTGAAATTGAATAATGAATAATTACAAAACATGAAATTATTTTTCATAAATTATTTCTTTGTGTCTTACTATTCTTTAGAAAAAAACCTTTTTCTTTAAGTCTTATCGAGTTTTTCACTTTCCTTTCATCTATCTTCAAAGTGCAAGGTGAGATTGAGAATCCCACAAATAAAATAATTGATCCCCTCTTGTTTATTAATTTGGCATCATTATGGAATTCTCTTGAGACTCCACTTCTCTCTATTATGAAGGAGAAACACGGCTTTTGTCTGAAGTATAAAAGATTTTTCATTGCAGTGTTATCATAAGTGCCATATTCATTCAATCAATTTGTTCAAGTGCTGCAAGCTCATGAGCAAATGTAGAGTGATGAGTCTGAGAGCAAAACTCATCAACTCAACCCCGAGCAAGCATTTTTCAGCCAAAAAATTGTTCTAATACCAACAATGCCCTTATGTCCACGACTTCTTCTCATTGTAGATATAGTGGAGACACTGAGGACAGACCACATTGTGCGAAAACTTGGAAAATTGACAGAAATCAGGAAAACACAAATGGAAACATAGAGTAAAATAGAACTAAGATAGAAGAGACCTTTCATTCCATTAGAAGCCCTCTAACATAAAAAATTAAAAGGAGGCACACCCTATTTAAAGAAAAAGTTTAGCCAATGAGTACCAAATTTTTGGTAAACGTAATTAGAATTGTCAAAATAAAACAATCATAGTAAAGTGGCCTCATTTAGAAAAAAAGCATGATATAAAACCTCCTTAACTTGTTAAGGAGCAAGAACTTTTTAAAGTTTAGCCAAAGAGTACCAAATCTTTAGTAAACATATTACAGGCAATACACCCACTAATCTGCAGCTCCTCGACAAATTAAGAACACATCTCCACTAAAGGCAACAAACGAATCAAGACAGCACACTTTCTTGCTACTAAACACCAATCTGTGCTTTGTTGTTTCAGGAGTATAAAATCCTCATTCCAACAATCTGAAAATGCAAACATTTACAGATTTTACTTGAATGGATTTTAACAGCGTAATGCATTGATCAACTGCATTAGAATCTTAATTCGAACCCACCTTCACAATGTGTTCTTAAGACAAATTTGCTCAATTCAGTGGTGCTAAAGGCATTCAGAAATCGTCTTTTACGGAAGCAACACAACAATTTGCAGGAGTTCCAATGAACTCAATGAAGTGTTTATATTTTTCAGAAAACTAATATCAGAATTTAAAAGAGAGAATGAGATTCAAAGCAGAGAAATATTGCAATAAGTGTTTGTGGCCATTCAAACAGTCTTCCATCCTTTTAAGAACAATCGTCACTATTCCGACAGTTCTCCAAAACTTGAACAGACAACTCTGTTCAGATTGAAACATTGCATCTGTTAGGTCTATTAATAGGCATTGTAAAGTCGGTTAACAGACGACCCGGACGGTCACACCAGAAAATACTTGAAAATAAGCCAATGAAAAATTAATTTCGCAAAATACCCAAGAATTTGATTAATTATAAATTTTGTCCAAAAAGATATACATACATACATGTAGGATAAGGATGCACTCATACTGACTCGGACTTGGACACGTGCTTGTGTTCTGCCGGTCGACGGCGGCACGCATATGGGCTTAGGACCGAACTCAATAAGATATAGATCTCCCTCTTTCAAAGACTTTTGGTACCCCTAGGGGCACAAACCTAATTACCAAACTTCCAATTACCACTCAACAAATCCCCATACCATCAACTTATGCGGCTGAATTTAATCCACAAAACCAGCAACCCGAGAATGAACAATCTGCCGGAATCTCCATCTCCTGCCATCAGCTTGGTCACGGACCAGCACCGGTCAATTGCCCATGTCCAGATGACTCCAACTATGGCAGCAATTTAGTCCAAACAGCAGTTGATCGAGCTAAATTAATACCTGAAATTCCGCCAGTAGCGATCCCCTTTCGGAGGGTCTGAACCAATTTCGTCTAGAACAGGTTCAATTTATGGCAAAAATTCGAGCTTTATGCGAAATACTTGGTACCAAGGAATTTGATGAATTATTGTTACTCCAAATGTTCAATTCGAAAGCTAAAACTTCAATTGATGATGGGAAATCGATGCGTCAACATGAAATTGAGCCAATTAACAATTCTAACTATGGGGATTCAGTTCATAACCGGGCGTGCCATGAAGTTTCTAGGGAGCCAATTGATGATCCTATTTTCGTTTCAGCCCCTAATTCGTCTACTGGGACTGGAATTCAAGGTCATCAAATCATGGGTAACACTCCAATTGACATAATTGAAGATCAATTGAGTCCTAATTTCACCCCTCAATGTACGATAGATGAGCCCCCATTCAGTTCCAAATTATAGTATTATGGATGCTTCAATTGTTGCTATTTCAATCATTAGTGCTCAAAATTTGGGCAATATACATGCAATTGAGGTTACTACAGGTATGGGTAATGATTCAATTCAAGGTATTGTTGGCCAATTGAGTTCCAAACATTTTCCCAAACCGTGGCTATGGAACTCCCTTCAAATAAAAATTCAGATTGTTTGAGTGACACCCATCAAATGAGGAAACCTCCAATGGTTTCTGTACCATCCAATGCTCCTACAATGGCACAAGCATCGATCAATAACATGGAAAAACTCACATCCAACTTTGATCCTCTTCCATGGGTATTACTCAAAACTGATCATGCTGCTTCCAAATTGTCAAACGGACCTGAAATTTGGAATCAGCAGACCCAAAGTATGCCGAATAGGTCTGGCCCCTCTTTGATAGCCAGCTCACGCGCCCTCGGTCCCCCGTCGCGTGACATCCACGCGTGGCCTACTCTAGTTGATTCCAACATTTTTGGCTCAGCTAGACCACTTGTTCTCTAATCTGGAGTAGCAGGAGTTACCCAGGCTCCTCGATCTTATGCCACAACACTCAATTGTAAAGCTACTCTTACAGAGGCTGAAAGGAGTTAGAGAAAATCATTTGTGCACGTCCTTCGTGCTCCTGAGGACTCTAGACGTCGTAGTTTGGTTTCTAAGGAACCATATATTCACCATGGTGAACCTGCAGTATTTTTTGAAAAGTCTGATGAATAGTTCTTGGCGGTGGCCTATAGGTTTAGACTTGTAGGTAAATTTATACATCACAAACCTTCTATGATAAAGGTACGCGAGAACTTTATGCGCTTTGAATTTATAGATGATTATGAGATTGTTTTAATTGATGATGTACACATTATTATCCACATAGCGCATGAGGATGATTATTTACGATTATTCCTGAAACCTACTTGATACATTGATGGTTGTCCTATGCGGGTTTTTAAGTGGACCCCCAGTTTTAGTCCTAAGCATAAGGTTCATATTGTTCCAGTTTGGGTTTCATTTCATTTTCTCCCTATTCATTTTCGGGCTAAGAGCGCATTATTTGCTATAGTTAATGCTATTGGGCTCCCACTTCGTATTGACGAAGCAACTTCTGATCTTCGACGACCTAGTGAGGCGCGAGTATGTATTGTGGTTGATCTGGAATGTAAACTCCCTAATAGAGTATGGATTGAGAGGGAAAAGAGTGGGAGATATTGGCAGCCTGTTGTATATAATAAGGTACCAGACTTTTCCTTTTGATGAAGACACTTCGGATATTAGAATGATAGTTGTTCTAGTGGTTTGCATCCTGCCCCACCATCTGTGGGTCCAGTTGTTGTTAACCCGACTTATAGGTCTAACCCAGTTTTGGCTAAGGATAATGGTAAGGTGAAGGAGGTTGTGACTGCGCCTCGACAGAGATGGACACCTATTAAGAGAAATCAAAAGAGACAAGACAGTACGTCAGATGTGATTTCTCATTCTACTCCTGAGACTGTTACTACTATTGCTTCTATTATCCCCGTCGCTACAGTTACTACATCACAGACAGCTGCTAATCATATGGCTCCTAGTCTTTATAATGCTCCACCTGTTATTAGCAATATTGCTCCACATATTACTACCTCTCTACCATCAGATCATTCTACAATTGCTCCTATTAGGGTGAATACTCAGAGTTCTCATGTTATTACATCAGCTCTTCATTTAGTAGTTCAGTCTTCAGACCCCATCAATAATACTCAAATGATGGTTAGTTCTACATATTTTGATCCTCTCTTGGTGGATATGTTAGAGAGGCCATAGGGTTATATGGAGCCAGATGTTCCTCTAATCTCTGGACCTTGTCAACATAATATGGAGGCTTTTTTATCTAACAGATCAGTCAAATTCTGATGCTTTTTCTTATATTGAAGTTCATTAACAGGGTTCATATCATCGATCTTCTAATGATGACTTGGCATGTATGGTTGGTAGGACAGATGAGGATGGTTTTGTCCCAGTTGGTCGAAAAAGAAATTCGAAAGTCACCGATACTTCATTTCCTAGGATGGTGACCAGGAGTCGATCACATGATACCTTTTCATGTACGTCCAGGTGAGTACCATCATATAGAATGGGAGAGGTATAGCTACTCGTCGGTGCCTGAAGAGACTTATACAGGTTCATCAAGTTTATCTTTTGGTTATAATGGAGCCCTTTGTTCTTTAGCTTACATTTGGATATATTCGACGATATCTACGCTTTGATACGGGAGTTCCGAATGAGGCGAACAAGATTTGTTTTTCGGAACGCGAGGACTACTATTACTGTTATTTTGTCGACAACTTGTAGTGAGGCAATTGAATCGGACTTCATCTGATCATTTGTCTTTATTACTTCATTGGGTTTTATATGATGATTTGGGCTTATACCTTTTAGATTCCTCAACATTTGGACCAAGCATCATGATTTTTCATCCTTTGTCACTCAGAAGTGGTCGGTCCCTACTCATCTTATGGGAATAGCTGCTCTTTGGGAGAAGTTCTTTAGGCTGAAATAGGGACTGTGTAGGTGGAATTGACATGTGTTTGGGGATGTTTTCCAACGGGTGCAAGATGTTGAGGATATGGCGAATGAGGTAGAGAAAGTATATGATAGAGACCCTACATCACAACATCGTGGCCTATTACATCATGCCCAGGCAGTTTTGAACCGGACCTTATCTATTGAGGAAGGTTTTTGGAAGTAAAAGGTCGGTTCCCATTGGGTATGTGAAGGAGATCATAATACTCATTATTTCTATGTTATGGTTTAGGGGCATCAGATCAAATCGCGTATGAGATCCATCAGGACGAAGGCAGGGGAAGTCTTAGCTTTTCCTGTTGACATTCAGACATCAGCTATTACATTCTATCAGGATCTTCTATCTGCTCCTACACAGTCGATGGACCCATTCGATCTGATATCATCCCCAGTCTTTTGACGGAGGATGATAATTTGGCACTGAACCGTATCCCTTTGACTCATGAGGTACGAGAGGCGGTGTTTAGTATAGATGCTAACAGTGCTGTCGGATCGGATGGATTCTCATCCCTATTCTTCCAGCATTGCTGGGACATTATTCAGGACAATGTATACAGGGTAGTCTTGGACTTCTTTCATGGAGACCATCTTCCACAAGGTTTTGCTACTACTACTATCGTATTGCTCCCTAAGAGGGACGGTGCTTGTAAATGGAACGACTTCAAACCCATCAGTTTATGTAAAGTATAAGCTTATTACTAAGCTTTTGAACACTAGATTGAGTACACTGTTACCGCGCATTATCTCTTATCAATGGAGTGGGTTCATACCTGGTCACCTTATTGGGGACAATGTAATACCAGACCAGGAAAACTTAAAAAGATTTGATATGTACTACTCATACCAACAAGGTGCACCTTCTTTTCCTGAAATCCATCGTTAGAAACTCTACAGTTAAGCATGCTTGGCTTGGAGCAATTCTATGATGGGTGACCCCATGTGAAGTTTTCTTAGAGAGCGTGCGAGTGAGGATAAAGTAT
>CAIGRT010080829.1:0-10837 GCA_903798405.1 Fraxinus platypoda | reverse complement strand
TTAACTTTTTTTTTTTTTTTTGCCCACTTTTTTTCTTCATTTTTTTTTTATGTTTTGTCATTTCTTTTCTCTTTAAGATAATTTAATTTTTTTCAATTTTAAATAATATTTATATTATTTAATTTATTTTTATAATTTTCTTGTCTTTCATTTGTTTTGTTTTTATTATTATTTTTTAAAAAATAGTTTAAAATTTTTTAATTGTTCTCTTCATATTATAAATAATTTTATTCAATTTAAAATTCTTTTTAATTATTTTTTCTTTTTATGATAAAATTTATTTTTTAAAGTTTTAATTAAATAATATTTATACTCTTTATTTAATTTTTATAATTTTCTTTTGTTAATTTTATTATTATTATTATTTAGTAATAATTTTTTAAAAAAATAAATTTTTTTCTTCTTTTTATAATTTTTTTTTCAATTTAAAATACTTTTAGTATTCTTGCTTTATTTTATTTTTATATTTCTATAATTTTATTTAATTTATCATTCCTTTTTTATTTATGGTCATTAATTTTTATTTAATTTAATTTATTCTTATTATTTTTCTTAATTTTTTTAAAATTTCTTAATTATTTTCTATTTATCATAATTTTTTTCTCATTTAATTTATTAAATAATTTATTTTTTATTAGCGTCGACGCAAAATGAATATATTTATTGCGTATAGTAGTTACAATTCGATTCGCTTAATTTTCTAAGATTATGTTTTATTCCATTATCTCTATTGTTGAAGGTTCAAACTTTTGAATTTTTGTAGGATGGAGTACCTCTCGATGCTGAAGTAAGACAGATGGCGAGAAAATGTACTTGGAATAGTAATTTTAAGAGTTTGCTACTGTATTGGAGTTGCTCGATGATCAGTACGAAGATATGCTACGTTAGTCCTTCTTGTGGCCCTTATATCAGTTGAGAGAGATGCAGTGCTCTGAGCAGATCATTGATGCATTACTATGTCGGCTGCTTAGACTAATCGACGGCGATGCCCTCCATTTCAACATCAGGGACAATGTCCTTAGTTTCTCTATTTTGAGTTTGTCCTGATGACTGGACTAAAAATATGTTGTACGACCAGATGATGGTGCTTCTACCGCAGTTAATTGGCAAAATCAGGGAGTGCAACCAGATTTTGGACAGATTGAAGTTGAGACTAGTCTATATCCTTGAGAGCGTGGTGAGGTGTCATTACAAAAAGGCAGCGATCGACCTTTTTTATTTGAAAGTTGTTGACAACATCGATGTCTTCAACAACTATCCGTATGGTCTAAGATGTTTTAAGGACACTGTACACGTCTTCACCAGATCACATTCGAAGTCTAAGGTCTTCTTGCGTAAGTACGATACTTATGAATTGTCTCGATAGTGCAGGTAAATGTTTAACATAATCAACCTTCAATTTTTTTATACTAAATTTATATAAAATAATTGTATGTGTTGCAAATCTGAGCATATGAGATTGTCCCCCTCTTGGGTACCCGGTTTGCGATGAGAATGGAGACACATTACCTTGGATGCATCGTTTACGAGCATCCCAAGCAAACAGTTGTCCATTGACAGATAATTGTCAGCTCTCATGGATGACTCTCAGGTGAGTATTACACATTTGCAATATATATTGTATGTTGTTCAAAATCTTAGCACATGATCATTAACTAGTTGAATTATCAATATGTCAGTTTGAAATCCTAATTGAGTTGAAGTCGTTGACAGATGAGGGAGTTGAGGTTTTGTGCGTGAATTAGCTGTTCCGCGTACTCAAGACGACCAGATGTCCGATTCCAACCTAGATCGAAATTGGGTATGTGAATTGAATATAATTTGTTGATTATCATTTTGTATGATTAGCCTATTTTAATTAAGTTAATAATTTTTAATGTTGTTATTTGTGTAGGATCGCGGTCCAGTTGATCGACAATCACCTTCGCCTTGGATATCACCTCCACCGAGAAGATCTCGCTCTCGCCCATCTAGACACCTCCCTTGTGGACCTCCTGTACGCAGTCAGAGTCATTATTTCGATGATCTGTATATACGCCTGACTGGATTTATCAGAGAGGAAGTGGGCACATTACAACGAGAGTTGAGGAAGAAGGTGGGCATGCTACGATGAGAGTTGAGAGGCGAAGTAGAAAATTTATGCCTTGATGTTGGAGTGCTACGAGGCCATGTAGTAGACCTTAGGATGAAGTCACAGCGCTACGAGGTGATACAGCAGGCAAACGAGGGGGTGACTAACGGAGTGATGGAGAAGGGGATCGCCCACCTTTGTAGACAGATGAGGGTGCATTAAAATCATTTTTGTTATTTATGGAGCGGGATGGGATGGCCCCAATAATGGAGGAGGTGGCGAGCCTCGGGGTAAATAGGATGGCGGAGGAAGAGAGGATGGAGAGGGTAAGAAGCGTGCCGTTGACGTGCCGAAGCAGGTGGTCGGCAAGAGGTCGAGATTACCATCATAGTACATCGTTTCTACATTCAAGGCTGAGGTGAAAATGAGGAAATTCATGGATGTAAAGTACCCTAATCTCTTCTAAGAAGTGGACCTTGCCAGTGGAAAGTGTTCGAAAACAGTGGAGAAGAATTATGTTCAAGTAAGTATTTTATGATTTTAGTAAAGTAGTAAAGTACGTTACCTAATTTATGCTTCTTTTAACATTTTTTTTTCAGAGGTAGCTAAACAATAGCTTAAAGGACGATACCAAATGCTTATAAATGGTTTGAGGATATCATGACTTCAACAGTTTGGCTCGTTGACGATGTAAGTGTAATATCGCAATTGTTATTTATTATGAATGCATAATTTGTTGTTTATTAAATTAAATAAATCTCTCTTTTTTATTGGCATTTCATGCTATAGCTCATCAACATGACTTTGGACCTGTTGCGCGATTGGACTTGAAGGTATCCAAGTTCATTTGATTTTTTGGGCCGAGTCATATTAAGCACCGAGTTCCTACGTGTCATTACCATTGAGCATCAGTCTCTCCAACTTATGGGGAATGAGTGCAGAGTGCTTGAATATATGTTCGATTGGGTCATAGGAATGTGGCTGAGTGTCGGGGAAAAGCCATGGGTGGATTTTATGCATATGTACATTCTAGTGATCGTGAATCATCATGGCTTTGCCGTGGAGATCATCTATGCTAATTCCACTATATATGTGTACGACTCTGATTATATATGTGTGAGACAGGGTCAGCTCGAGCATATAATGGAGCCGGTGATTGTGGTCGTCCATTTGATGGCTAGACATGTGAAGGTCATTGTGCAGGACATTCTAGCCATCGTGCGGAATACGACGACAGCGAAACAGTCGAGCTCGTAACTATATATAATTTTTTTAATTTGAAAACTTAGTTTTTAGCTATACGTTATAGAACTAACACATTATTATTTAATTGTACGGGCGATTGTGACATTTTCGTAATCAAGTATATTAAATTTTTGAGTATAGCATAAAACTGGTTATGATTAAAAAATAGAAAAAGTCATGAATTTACTTGCAAAACTATTTTATAGGTAAAATGTATGATTGAAAATGAATTTTGGATGAAAATGAATTTTGGACGAAAATGAGTTTTAAAGAATCTTTAGTTTACTGGGAAGCAAAATGAAGGGAATGAGTTAGAATTCTAAAATTAGTTGGATAAGAAACAAGTATCACTTAACATTTGCACTACGTTGCGATTGAATTGATAAGTTTCGAGCTCTAATTTCAACAGAAAAATATATAGAAATGGATAGCATTTCTCAAACAAGATGATCATGTAAGAAAATTTGGGTTGAATTCCAGAGGCTTTTCGCAACCATTTATTCCCAAGATAATTTTATCCGGTGCATCCAGAAGATGAATCTCAGCAGCCTTCGATACAACACTCAATAGCATGCTTAAAAAGAAGTAAAAGTTAGTTAAATTTTTGTCCCCGAACATATTTAAGTATGTTACTTTATTAAATAAAAAAATTATTTATTTTGAAAGTATCTCTTACTTTGTCAAAACAAATATTATTTTACAACTTATTAATAAAAAAAAATATTATTTTAAAACGTACTTCCAGCTTACAATTAAACTTACACATAACAAACTTATTAGCCTTAGCCAGACGCTCTTAGATAAGCTACTTTCGGCCAACCAGTTCATGTTTCACCTATGCTATACAGGCAGTTCTCTACAACTTTTTTGGCATAATATTCTGATCTCTTCATACTAATGTTTTATTTCCATAAAATCTAGAGCTAGGATGCACCAACACCCTCTTGGTGCGGACGAGTTGGTTTCAAACACGGAATGATCTCTTCATTTCAACTTTTTATTTCCATAAATTCTAGAATCTAGATTGATAATTAATTTCTTAAATATACCGATATACTTTATGTGATCTTTAAGTATTCATAAATTCATTAATGCATTTTTATATGTTCGCATCTGTCATAGAAATATAGTCGAGCCACGTGTAAAAATAGGTTTAATACTACTTAAGAGAGATTGTTCTACAAATTGGGAATATTGATATTCATAATTGAATCGTGCTCTTAAATTTATAAATTTCGGGTTAAAGAGGATTTATATAAGGGGATTCGGGATTCTTGTACGCTTTTCATCATCATATTTTTATAAAACTTGCATTTAATTATAATCTTGCATTTATTTAGTTAAGTTAGGTCTTACATTCATAAGTAGGTTATTTAATTTATGGTAAAAATCACAAATTTCAATTGTTTCAATTAATGCTAAGTTAATTCGAATTACAACTAGTACAGTCTCTGTGGGAACGATACTTGGATTCAAAAAATCCATTTACTACTTGTTAACGAACTATGCACTTGCGGTATTTAAAACGAGCAAATATTTGTGTGACAAGTTTTTTGCCTCGAATTTTCAGCTGAAGACCAATGTCATCAATTTATTCCAGAATGGGCATCCATTCTACGGCAGGGATCATTGAAAAGATACTAATATTTGGGTGTGTTTGAGCCACATTATTTTGGAAGAATGTATTTTGGAATAGTAGATTAATGGAGAATATGTGGTTGAAAAAGAAGGAAAAGATATTGATGTGATGAAAAATATTATTTTATTGAAGAATGTGTGGTTGAAAATAAGTAGAAAAATGAAAATGAAAATTTTAATGTGGCTCAAACATGGGCTAAAGTGGAAAAAATCATATTCTTAGCAGATTTTCTCATTCTTGACATGGAGGAAGACAATGATGTCCCACTCATATTGGGCCGACTAATCTTAGCTACAGGAAGAGCTTTTATTGATGTTCAAAAGGGTCAACTGATTTTGAGGCTTAATAAGGAGAAGATTTTTTTCAATGTCTTCAAAGTCATAAAATTCCCTATGGAGTCAGACGACCGTTTTCACATAGATGTGACTGAGAAGGTGGTTCAGACACATATTTGCTACATAACCCGTTAGATGCTTATAAGTCATGCATTGTACATTCTCAATCTACTCACGCTGATTCTCCTGAGATTGAGGCAAGTGCAAGGTTTTTGGAGACTAACCTACAATACACGCTTAAATGTCATTTTGAGAAGTTGGGAACTGGTCCTACAAAGCCACTACCATCCATTCAGCAACCTTCTAAATTGGAACTCAAGCAACTACCACGTCATCTCACGATATGCTTATTTGGGGAGTCATCTACACTCCCGATAATTATTTCAAATTCGGTTGGCAAGGTAGATGAGGAGAGGCTATTTCGAGTACTCGAAAATAATAAGACAACCATTGGATGGTTCATTGCAATATTAAAGGGATCAGCCATTCACTGTGTGCGTGCATAAGATCTCATGGATGAGCATTTTCAACCAAGCGTAGATAGTCAGATGAGGCTAAATCCAAGTATGAAAAAGGTAGTCAGAGTAGAGGTATTGAAACTTCCGGATGCAGGTATTATTTACCTAATATCAAACAGTGCATGAATCAGCCCATTCAGGTTGTATCAAAGAATGGTGGTATTATGGTGGTGCAGAATGAAAAGAACGAATTAATTCTCACCTGGATTGCTACAGGATGAAGAGTTTGCATTGATTATTGTAAACTCAACGCTACTACTAGGAAAGATCACTTTTTCCTTCCATTTATCGATCAGATTTTAGAAAGACTAGTAGGGCACTTTCACTATTGCATCCTTGGCGGATATTTTGGATATAATCAATCCCAGTAGACGCCTGATGATCACGAGAAGACAACTTTATTTGTCCATATGGTTCATTTGCTTACCGTAGGATGCCATTTGGTTTGTACAATACTCCTGTTACCTTTCAACATTGCATAATGGCAATCTTCTCTAGCATGGTGGAGAAATTTATAGAAGTCTTCATGGATGACTTTTCGGTGTTTGGATCCTCTTTTGATGAATTTTTGGAGCATTTGAGTTTGGTATTAAAGTGATGTAAGGAAACTAATTTTGTACTAAATTGGGAAAAATGTCACTTCATGGTACCAGAAGGAATCGTGTTGGGGCATCTGATTTCAACTAAAGGGATTGAAGTGGACAAGACAAAGATTTAGGTTATTGAGAAATTACCACCATCAACTTCAGTTAAGGGTGTTCGCAGTTTCCTTGGTCACATTGTGTTTTATCGTTGCTTTATCAAGGATTTCTCTAAGATCACTAAACCATTTTGTAATATGCTAGTCAAAGATTTTCCTTTCGACTTCTCTGAAGAGAGTTTATTGGCTTTCAATATTCTAAAAGAGAAGTTGATTTCAGCACCAGTCAGATTGGAGTTTTCTATTTGAACTAATGTGTGATGCAAGTGACTACGCGGTGGGAGCGGTATGGGATAGTGACGAGATAAAATTTTTCATGTGATCTATTATGCAAGAAAGATATTGAATGATGCATAGCTAAAGTACGCCACTACTGAGAAGGAAGTTCTAGCTCTAGTCTATACTTTTGATAAATTTCAATCTTATCTTGTTGGATCAAATGTAATAGTCTACACCAATCATGCAGCTTTGAAGTATCTGATGGAAAATAATGATACAAATCCAAGATTGATATGATGGATACTACTTCTGCAAGAATTTGATTTAGAGATAAGAGACAAGATGGGAAGTGAAAACGTAGTAGCTAATCATTTATCCCGACTTGACCATGGAGAGCAGAAAGAATTTGTGGATATAAATGAGATCTTTCCTGATAAATAGGTTTTTAATGTGGAGGATGCACTATGGTATGCAGATATTGTGAATTATTTGGCCAAATCCACCATTCCACAAAATTATTCAAGTCATCAAAAGAAAAAATTCTTCTCTGACTTGAAGTAATTTTTGGGAGGATCATATTCTTTACAGACGGGGTTCAGATCAGATTATTAGGCTGTGTTTCTAAAGAAGAGGTTCCTTGGATAATCGAACAGTGTCATTCATCTTCTTATAATGGACACTTCAGTGCCTCATGTGAATAGGTGTGATAGATGCTAGCACACTGGAAATATCTCTAGAAAAAATGAGATGCTTTTGAACAATATTCTCGAAGTGGAGCTGTTTGATGTGTTGGGAATTAACTTCATAGGACCATTCCTTCCTCATTCTCAAATCAATATATTCTCATTGCACTTCACTATGTCTTTAAATGGGTGGAAGCAATTGCATTACCAACTAACGATGCCCCAGGAGGTGGTAAATTTCTTGAAAAAGTACATTTTCACTTGGTATGGTACACCACACACAATTATTAGTGATGGGGTAAACATTTTTGCAATCGTTAATCTAAGTCCTTGTTGGCTAAATATGGCGTACAACGTCGTATAGCTACCCCATATCACCTTCAGATCAGTGGGCAAGTTGAAATCTCCAATTGGGAGTTGAAGCGAATCCTTGAGGCGACTGTTAGTTCTTCAAGAAAAGTTTGGTCTAAGAAATTTGATGATACCTTGTGGGCATACGGAACAACTTTCAAAACTCCTATAGGTATCTCTCCTCTTCGTTTGATTTTTGGGAAAACATGTCATCTACCAGTTGAGTTGGAGCATCGGGCTTATTGGGCAGTCAGAAACTTGAATTTTGGTTTGAAGGTAGCGGGTGAAAAGAGACTACTTCAATTGAATGTTATGGATGAGTTTCGATTGGAAACCAATGAGAATGCGAAACTATACAAGAAGCGAACTAAAAAGTGGTATGATATGCATATTTAAAGAAAGAAGTTTAAAGTTGGGTAACAAGTCTTGCTATACAATTAGCGACTTAAGCTTTTTCCGGGCAAGTTGAGGTCAAGGCAGTCGGGATCGTACAATATTACTCAGTTTTTTCCATATGGGACAGTTGAGATCACTCATGAGAGCAAATGAACATTCAAAGTTAATGGACAGCGATTAAAGCCATATTGGATAGGAGAATTCCCAAAAGCGAAGTCAACAGTTCATCTTGCAACACCGAAGTGAATCACCTAAAAGCTGAGCTCTATACTATAAATCAAGCGCTTAATGGGAAATAACCTATGTTTATATTTCTTTTCACCTATTTTGAATAATTATTTCATTATATGTAGTTTAGGGATTGTATTAGTATTTTAGGACCATATTTAGGAACTCATGCATTTAAATTATTTTAACACATTTTAGCTAGTATTTTAAGACTTGTATAATTAATTTAGCATGTTTACTTATTGAGTTCATTTCATTTAGGCTCATGTTAACATTTTAACATTATATTGAGCTTACATTGATATGATATGCATTTTTAAAGTTGCACCTATATTTCAATCTTCTTGAAGTTAGAAGATTAGAATTCATTTTTATATGAATACATTACAAATATTTAAACATTAATATTTATTTTGAATTCTTGAAATAGAAAATTGAAGCCTAGCAACAAAGAAGAGTGGTGGTTGTCATAACGTCTACCCGCTAGATCAGCTTGATCCTTCTACCTATCCGCATCCATCCCGAGGAGTTTTCTAATCCTTACTCCTTTATTTGGATTATTTTTACTTTATATTGCGGCCAATGCAATATTTTTTATTTGGGGGTGGGTAAGTATTAGGATACTTAGAATATATATATTTATTTTTCAATTGTTGATCGGGTCTGTATTAACTACTAAAAAATTGAAAATTTTGAAAAAAAAAAAAACAAAAATAGTGTCTAGTTTAGCGTTCAATGACTTGCCACCTATGATGATATTCGTTTGAATTGAGTATAGCTATAGTTAGAATTGGACAACATCGTATCTTATGTTTTTACTTGAGTGCTTATCTATAATAGACTTGTTTACTTGAACACATAGTCATCATTGCCTTATTACTTATGTTAGGACATGACTTGAATATGTGGATTTAATTGTTGATGTTGTTAAACTAGGCTTGAGTTAAATTCATAAATCCCTAATATAGTAACCAAACGGCTAAAAAGTAGTTTGAGGGTAGGAATATTAGTGCTTGTGTTCATAGAAGTTTGATGGTTTGGAATTCTTAGATTAGATCTTTGGTTGAAGGAGTTCGAGTTAAGAAGTCTAGAACACGCACTGACCAATTTTAAAATTCGAATCCTTTATCAAAAGAAAATGTGATATATCTTACACTTCTCTTCGTAGCATTTATGATTTGAATGATTAAACCTGTTAGGGTATCTAAAACCTAGTGCCCTATGGTCATCTGGCTATAGAGTCATCGGTCTAAAACTCGTTACAGGGGTCATGTAGAATGCTTAATGAAGAGAAATTTTGCACATAAGATGTAAAAAAAAAAAGAATCAAAATATATTCATAGAGAAAGAAAGAAAAAATGATTTAGATTATCAAAAGTAAAAGGTGCCCGGCAAGGACTTCGAGATTTGAACTCTAGAGACTAATGGTGTGATTTTGAGAAATACTTATCATTTCCTTCTAAGTTTACAAGTATTTAATTCTGATCACTTTGTATGGAAAAATGCATTTTAATAATTATTAGGATACCCATATGTACGAGAAATACCTCAAGATTGGAGAGAAAAGCATAAAGAGTAATTTTTGCACGAGATGTGGTAGAAAAAATTGACCACAAGAGGATTGGAATTGTGAATAAATTAACAACACTTGATTAGTTGTGTTCTAGTATGTGTGTGAGTTCAATGTTGGTTAATCACACGCGCACACTAAGTCGAGTATCGGATAAGTAAAAAAATATTTTTGATATTGTTTGGACCTTTCTAAAGTGTTGCTTAAATTTGAACTTGAGGTCTATGGTAAGCAGTTCAACATTGAGTCTATTATTTGTGATTTGTTTTAAGTAGTAATATGGTTTATGCCTTAGTTTTATTTTGTTCGAGGACGAACAAATGTTTTAGTTTGAGGGTGTTTGATAAATACATTTTGTGCACTTATTCGGACCATATTACTAGATTTTATATTGTCAAATTATTGAATTTTACTTAACTTGGGTTAATTTTTGTTTATTTCAGTGTTGGACCCGTTTCAAAGGAATTGCAAAGTAAAGAATGATCAATTGGCAATTGGATGGAAAGTTTAGGTATCAAACTCTACACTTAGTAAATTAAAGGACTTTAATTAAATTAAAGAAGATATGGGCTGCACAAATAAATTTGTATCAAGGACTAAATTTCATTAAGTGGAAAAAGTGGTGCCTTGATGAGAAATATCTCACTAATTGGGCTTCCAACCAATTTGAAAAGGGACAAAAGTTTATTTGGGCTTGGACTCCTTTTGGACTAGTTGTCGGTGATTGGAATTTGAAAGGGAAAAATTCACAACTCAGGTTTTATCTATCTCAAAATAAAAAATTAGGCCCCAAAGTTTAGAATTGCAAAAAATAAGTTTTTCATAAATTAATTAATTTCATTTCACAATTATTATATTCAATTAAATATTTAACTGTAATAT
>CAIGRT010080817.1:0-15741 GCA_903798405.1 Fraxinus platypoda | reverse complement strand
TTTCTAGGTGTTGAGCTATTTGAGAAAGGTTTATATCAAAATGATCGAAACCGTCGGGAAATTTGGGTGGGTTAGGTTACGAAACTGGCGACGGAACCGGTGGCGGAGCGGCAGCTGTGATGGGTTGTAGAACGGATTGGGTACCAATAAATATAGGCTGTTTGCTACCAACTCCCAGTTAGGATCGCTGTCCATCTTTCGCGTTTGGAGTTTTTTGTAGGAGGAAGAGGAGGATGAAGAGTTTTGAGGGAGGAGCGCTCGTCTGGAAAAACTTGAAAGCAAAGGGTAGGAGTGTGGAGAAAGTGGTGGTGCAAGGGACAGTTGCAGATATATAGGTCAGAAAGCGTGTCTGAGGCTGCTGCAGCCTGCATGGCAGTAGAATTGCACAAATACTGCACAACATAGACAATTTATTCCATAGACATATTTGGCTAAGCCTTAAAATAGTAATTTTTATTTTATTTTTAGATATATTTGAATAATTTATTTATTTTTCAATTTTATGTTAAGAAATAAGTTACTTTTTTTCCCCTAAATTACTCTTATATTCAAAATTATTAACGTTCTTATTTTGAACTATCACTAATAAACAATTTATTTATTTTAAAAGTTTTCTTTTTCTTTTTTAATTGGTAACATCGAAATGGAATCGGACGTACTTAATAATAGAATGATTTGACATAATTATATAAAATTTCGATGATTTCCCCACGCAAAGGTGACAATCTATTGTTATTGTCTACCGAAGAGCAAGCGTGAAGCTGGATGGTGTCGACGCGAGTCGTAGCTGTGACAGTGCGGCTACACGAGAAAAGGGAGCCAGGAGGTTGTAGGTTTGGCTTTTGTGTTTTTTAAAAATGTGGGAATAATAGGATTTGGCTTCTATAGGCTATTGAATTTTATTTCCTTTGCAATTCCTAATGGGCTATTAAAAATATAAAAAAGGCAAGAAAATTGCCCAAATACACCATCTTCTTCCCCCCGTTTCTTCTTCCCTATAGTGTCTATAACTGAGCGGTCCGAAGCGGCTATAAATTCCGACGGATCCAGCCCGTGCGGTCGCGCCCCCTCGCCGAGTGCTGGATCTACCACTGATCATAAGCAATCGACCAAACAATAAGTTATTTACAACCATATTCCCACTTGCATTAAATTTTAGAAAATGTGACGATAAAATTCACCAAATCATCATTAATGAATCTACCTTTAAAATTAACTTGAAGAAAATTATGTAAAGTATTTAGCGTAAGATAAAAGGTGGTGATTTGAGTGACTTAAAATTCAATATGTGACTTGAGTTAACGATCTCACTGTGTGAACATATATAACCGTCATACCAAAATATTCACATGTGGATCCGTCCATGAAAACTATGTAATCTACCATTCCTCACCTCTCGCCGTAATTAATTTTTCATACTTACACGTAGTAAATACAATAAATAATTTATTCTATAACTTACTTATAAGTAAATATTAAGCTAGCGGAACACATGATTCCTAGTATAGTTAGTAATTACGAGAAGAATGTAAAAATGAACGAAATGAAGTCTTTGCAAACCCTCCAAGGGTTAATCATATTATACTATGTTGAGACTTAGTACTTACTAAATTTTAAAATATATTTCATTCATAACTGAATATTCATGCATGTCGCCCATCCATAGCTGCATTTGATTATGCTCTTCCCTTTGAAGAATCTAAAGTGGCACCATTTAGGTGTTAAACTACGCCAAATCAGAAAATTTAAACGATTAAAAACAAAATCTCTTCATCTTCATCAACGCCAAAAGAAGGTGCAAGAATGGTTTACTGATAATCATTTATATAAATTCTTCAAGCCAATTGTTTAGTTCAATGAACGGTCATGGAATATCAAGAGTGAAAATCCAAAGTCTAAGTTTAACAATTGTATAAATAATTACCAAAATAAGAAATCAACACAAATTTAAAATCAAGAACAAGAATAAAAATTGTAAGCTTTCCAACGGGTTCTTTATATTTAACACTTAATTTACTACTCTCAAAAAATATTTACTATTTTTCTCTATATTTTATTTTCACTATCTTCCCTCCAAATTATTATATTATTTTTCTTCATTGAAAATTAAAATACTTTGAATACATTTAATTATAGAAAGGGAATTTGGCTCTTCAAATTTGGAGAGTCAAACGCACTCTCTATTTTAAAATGTTAATTTAAAGAATTCATTCGAGCATAATTTTAAGAGTCGACTCTTTAAAATAAAGAGTATCTTATGTTTAAAGAATCTTTCAGAGAGCTCTTAGTTTGGTATGTTGTATTAGGATACTACAACGATTAATATTTCAATTTTTTTTCTCTCTTTTTTTAGTAGGATCCACTATTAGAAAGAGACACGTTGCCTCAATATCCTGATGGCCGACCAGTCAATTGATCCATAATGGGCTAGGTGCATTTAAGGATTCTGAAAAGCAGCCACACGAGTGCTTAGGTTTGACCTCCACCGTCGATTCCGCCAGCAAACAACTCCGATAACTTCTCTAATCCTAACTCTAATCCCAACCAAAACCAAGTTAGGTCTTCAAATATTAATGATATGGATATGGATGCATTCTTTGATAATATCTTTCAAATGCCTGAGAATCTATTACAAAATGCTCCGATTGAAAACCTGAAAGTCGAGGAAAATGTTCCGATCGAAAACCCTTAAGTCGATGAAAATGATCCGACTGAGGTTAGTTTCATTTTCCCTCCTAAAAATATATTAATATCTTTATTAGCTAGGAGACTTAGCAATNCCTCCTAAAAATATATTAATATCTTTATTAGCTAGGAGACTTAGCAATGGGCCTTTTTAGTATGACTTTATCCATGAAAGGAATTTCTACTAGCATGCTTCAGAGTTTTTGATGAGTATATTGTATTTGTGTTTTGTTTATCACTTATATTTGATATTTCTTAATTTAAATGTTAACCACGTATTACTTATTTGTTCTAGTTTAATATCTTTTGACTTTTGTTTTTGTTGACAATAAAAAGTGTAAGGATCAATTTAAGTCAACTTCAAAAGTAAAATAAAGAGAAACTCCGGATTTTTTTATTGATAATCACTTCTAAGTTACAAGTGTTTTATCAAAGGAGATATTTTAAATATCCAAGTGTTCTCCCTTTATCCAAAGATAGCTTACGCCCTTTTATAGGTAAAGAAAATCCAGTATCACCCACTTTCCTGTCTTGTCAATCACAGTAAGGAACTGAAAAAGTACGTTACTGGCATATCTCTATTGGTTGCTGAGGTTGGCTTGTCAGTTTATCATAAAAGCGTCCTTTAAGTGGGGTCCCAAGCAATTAATGAGCTAGTGAGTAAGCGAAATTACATCATATGATTGGCGAAATAAGTGGGTGCTGACATAAGTTCTAAATGCAATAATTAATTTGATTTGATGTTTTATTGGTATGTAAGGAATCTATAATCATTATGTTCCCTCGAACATCGGCAATACGAGTTGACCTTATAAAACCGATCTCAAATTGAGATACACTAAGTGTATGTAACAATCGGTCTTAATTAAGTAGTAGGTCAGATATTAAGAGTTTTTATAACCGATCTCAAATTGAGATACACTAAGTGTATGTAACATTCGGTCTTAATTATATAGTTGGTCAGATATTAAGAGTTTTTAATCTTTGGACATGTTTGTGGACATCTCTACATGAGCATTGGTGTCTAGATATACTTTTCTTGCGAGCATCCGTGACTCTTTAGTCTATTGGATTTTGATTATTACAAAAAAAAAAAAGTTATCAATTTACAAAAGTGAAAATGTCAACTCATAAAAAAATGAGTGTGTTCATAATATATTTTTGTTATCAATTGGAGTTCTGTTTTTCTTTGTTACTAGTAAAAACTCGACCTCTTGTGTTCTGATTAAAAAGAAAGGTGCTTCTCTTAATCAGCTAGATAATTAATTAGCTTTATTATTTAAAGATTGATTTGAATCTCTCTTTCTTGTCTTCCATACACGTTATTGGATTGTTTACACAACATTCACAATTTTTAATAAATATTCAATTATTACAATACAAAAAAATTTATTCCCAAAATACTGCAATATATAAAGTAAAAAGTGAAATATAAAAAATAACGTAACTCCTAAAATTAATCAATTTGATAGCTATTATTACTCCACCAAACAAGTCTCATCAACAACCCTCAGTTCTTGCCCAAAATCCCCAAACTACCATCTCATCATCTTTGCACAAAATCAAAATTACAAGATTGGTACCCAAAAAATCCTCAATCCATCCCATAAATCGGTCTTCCTCGTATCGCAAGCTTCTCTTTAATCCATATTTCTGTCCAAAATTACTCTGATTTTGAATTTTTACCATTTGCAATCAAAACAGAAAGAAACCAAAATTCCCTGATTTTATCTCCTCAATATTTCGCCATCATTAAATTGATGGAAATTGAATCCAAATTACATAAAGCCAATTAATTGCACGGCAAGCAAAAAATTAATGTTCATAATCTTTCCTGCTTATGGCCATGGATATTGCTCCAAATTCTCAACTTTCTGTAGTGGTGGCAACGTATCGAACTCTATGATAAATATATATTTTTATAGTTAAATTTCATTGTCTACCAACATTAACCTTGAAATTTTCATCAATTTTATTCTTATACAAGACATAATTTTGATGAATTGGATTCGTTTTCATTGCATAAAATGAAATGGGAATTGTTGAAAAAGGATTTTTTTCATGCAAGCATCGGCAAAATTAATCGCATGTGATTATCAGAGGGAGCCTGATATGGTGGTTGTGGGATTTTCGAATAAGGATAATGTAGCTAAGGAGCACCCAGAATGTGCGCACTGTCACTTTATCATTCTCGGCCTCATTTTTTCTTCGCAGCAACACATTTATTACTTGGATGCACTGAAGGAAAAGAAATTGCTAGTACCCTGTCTTCCATAGAACTTGCAATGTCTTCCATAGAACTTGCAATCTAAGAATCAGCCTCTGGTCCATGAGGTTTTCATACAGAGGATGGACCACAAAGGCAAAGATGTCTTTCGATAATTTGAGAAAAATTTTACTAAATATCCATCCTCAAACTCATAATTGTGCGTGGAGGAAGGGTGCTAGGTTTACAGCTTCAGTCGAATTTGGGCGTAGAGAAAGATCAAATCTGTGTGAATTTTTATGGGGGCAAAGTTATGTTTTGATTTTGAAAAAAATTGTGTTTGTTTCAGCCACATCAGCATGCCTTTCACGTGTGGGATGAAATAGAAAGAAAATCACTGTGGCTAAGAGTGGTGGATGGAGATCCATTTGAGAAATTGAGTGATGTTTTTGAGCCACATTTTGAAGTTCAACCAGTCCGTGTGACCCCCCAAGTACAGTAATTTTCAAAATAATTAACTCTTTTAACAGTATTGTATATCTAATCAAACATTCCGCCGCAATTACGGAATCCGTTTATTTGGATATGCTATCCGGCAAATCTTAGTCGTAATCATGTCTCGGAGTAACAGCAAAAAAGCTGTCGGATTCTTCCATCCCTACACTAGCGGCGGATTTTCTGGTGCGCTGTCCAGGCAATCCTTTTTCTTTTCTCTATTTCCTTTTTTTTTTAAAGCAGATGGAGTGAATGTGTAATTGCTTCCTTTGGGGTCTGCAGTGACGTAATTATGCATAGTTGTATGAATGGTGTATCTAAACGGAGAACACTCGGCTTCAATTTAGCCTTAATAAATATGAGGATACTTGCGTTCTGTTAATATTGGGTTAGAAGTAGATTCAGTTATTTATTTATTTTTTATTATTTCATAATAACCTAGTCTACTTGTTTAGGTGTAGAACACTTGTGTAAGAAAAAGAACAATTGCTTTAATGAATAGTATTCAATTGTGGATTGAAAATGAGAGTTATGGAAGGAAATTTTTCACCTTAACCATCTGACCAGTTTATATTAGTGGCATGATTCTATTCTCGATTCTTTGTTGCCATTCGAATGAATAGAGCCGAAATTGGTGATGTGGGTGGCTATTCAGTTGTTCTTGTGGTGGAACACAATGGATATTATTAAACAGGTGGGAAAGGGGTGATAGGGGAGGGATGGGAATGAGAATGAGTAACAATGAGAGTGGTTAGGCCACTTGTGTGTTGCTGGAAGTGGAAGATGGGTCATGCTTTGTCTTTTTAATTCGTACACGCCTTCTACACTGCAAACTCATTTAGCAATATTATCTAATGGATTAAGCTGTTTGAACAGGGCCACGTAAGCCCTGTTCATCTAGCACGACCCTTATCTAACTAAGATGTTGGTGTCCGTGTCCACTTTTCTGGAAAATCACTTGTTGGGGTGTCGTTTCTCGTGCTTCATAAGCTGGAAGATATTTTGTGAAAAATGAAGATGGGAATGAGCCAAAATGTCCTAAAACTTTCTAGAATTGTGAAAAATGCCATCAGTAGCACTGTGCTTAAAATTTGTACAAAAGCTACTAGCAGATTGGAGAACATCCAAAACTGCTCAGAGCGACAAAAATGCTTCAGAAGCAGAAGCCTCGCAAACCAGGCCCATTGATAGAATCAATATTCTAGAGAAGCTTAGTATGTTTGACTATTAAATTTTGACAAGTAGCAGACTGGCATGCAAATTGGAGTTTTTGGGGGCACAAGAAGTACCTGAGAAGTTGAAGAATATATTATTATTGTGCCTAGTTATATTTTTTTCTTTATTTCTTAGTTATTCTTTCTGTTTGAAGAATGTATTTGTTATCTTTTGCTAAGATTTCTGAATGTGCTTTGTTTATCAGGTGGTTCATCTGTACAAGAGGAGATGGATTGAAGGAACCATGTATCCTCGATTCACAGGGATTGGTCAGAGCTCGGTTCTGTGTGCCTATCGTGGAAAGCTTCGTGCAAGTTTACTCCTTCGTATATTTAGACACGGGTGGATATGCTTTTACTTATCCTATAGCACGGGATGTTTGGGCTAGAAAATCTCCATCCTTAATATTCTGGATTTGTATCATCTTTATTCCCCTCCATTTGCATCTTCCGAAATTTCTGATCATGACAATTGGTTATGGAGATCTTTCTTTTGAAATATCTGTTTCAACTTTGAAACAGTTTTTTGGTGATATTTACAAATTCTATACCGTAGGAAGCCAGGTCAAAAGCTTGATGAAATTTCTCTTGCGGCGTCTTTCTGTCATGGTGCAAAGTCATCTATTATATGATTTCAGCTAAATTTATGGGATAGTAGGCTCCTTTGTGGAATTCCAGCTCGTATTAAGCAAGTCTATCCTCCATGAGAAACTTCAAGCCTTCAGTTATGTGTTTTTGGAATTTATTATATTGTGATAATGTTATGATAAGGCTCTGGAATAGGTACTTGAAGGATCATTTTAATGTCTGTGTTTTCATGCGCGAACCTCTAAGTAATTAAATTGGTTAAACAACTCATTATCATCTTTCATTTAACAAATAACCAACTGGCAGTCCTAGAAGGCCCCAGATAAATTTCAACTACTGGTAGTCCATCTGGACTTTTGACAATTGAATATGAGTTGATTATAAGCTGTAAGAAAATAAAAAAAATAAAAATCCTGTATATGATTAAAAGAGAAGTATTTGAAATCCAGCATCTGCATGGTCTTGGTACTAGCATACTACACTGCAACTCTTGTTTTGTCTTGAAAAGATTTCTGCAACTATTATTGTACATACTAACCTGTGGCTTCCAAGCAGGTGCTACCATTAGAAAGGCCAATGCGACCACCGAATATTATATATGAGGCTCAATTTCGTCCAGAAAAAGGGGGCATTTTATGAGATCAAGTTATCTGTATTTAAACAGTAGTTTGTTTCCTACGAACCTTTTTAAGTTTTGGTACAAGTCTGCACGATCTTGAATTTTTATTTTCCAGGCACACCCCCTTCAACTTGAGGCATTTGCTGTTTCCTTGAAAAATTTAGATACAGATCTGCCGAGACCAAAGCTCTAAGTTGTAGATAGTTGCAGAAATGACACAGATGAGAAAAGGTAGCAACACCTAAAGGATCTAGCTAGTGATCTGAAGGTGGATGGTTATGTGGAGTTTCATAAAAACGTGTTATACAGGTTTTTGGTTTTAATCTCTATATTTTGCTACAACAAACTGCTAGATATTCGTGGAATTCTACAAATTGTTTACAACAAAAAATACTAACAATCAACTTCCATTATAAGTTACTTTCTCAACAATGATAGCCATACACAGCAAATTTACTATTATGATGTGGGGGAATTATTTTCTATTTTGCACATGGAGTCGCCTGAACAGAGTTGTTGTTAATTGAAGCTAAGATATTGGCTAAGTTTGTATGTTATGTTGTCCAGTTTATAAACATTAATTGAATGTCAATGTAGCCTCATTTTCCGACTTTTTAAGTTTCACTTTATACAAGTTGTGGAGATGTCTGAGAGTAAACAGCATATATTATCGTATACTAGCTGCAATGAGTGCTTCAAGCACTGATCTTTTTCAGTACTAAAATCATATATTTGTACTTTGGTTTGCTTTTTATTTGCTTTGGTAGATTTTATTTACCAACATTTATTAGGACATGGACTTGTTATTTATTTGCACTTTTTTTCCGGATGCTGCAGCAAGCTGGTGAAACTCTTGGGCAGTGCAGCTGCAGGACTTGACTTCATGGTAGATGAGCATGTGGCATAAGCGTAGTCAATTACCTGGAATCTGGTTCCATACCAATTGGGCGCTTTCCAAATGTTTTGCTATCTTCTCATGTGTAAGTATCACATATTTTCTACAGAGGCAACCGGCTTATGGGTTTTTAATTAATATCAGCCCATAATTCAGCTGCGCCGAAATGGACATTTTATCAAGAGGAGGAAAGCAAACGGGATTTCTAGCTCAGATTGTTCAAGAATATGCAGATGCCATCCTCAAAATCATTAGAATGCCTGAACAACAATGGCTTGAAATGGCTGCTTCTGCAAGGAGAAGAGCTTTAAGGTTCTCGAAACAAGATTTTCTGAAGATTTCAAGGCTGCTATACAACCAGTTTTCTTTCATACTCCCATATGATCTAAAACTATAGTTACTTCACTTAACAAAGATCAAAGTCAAACACAATTTTTATGGCACCTTAATCTCTATGTGATCAATTAACACAATTTCTGTTAATGCTAAATTTCGATTGCTGTCCCCTACATTTGCTCCCATTTTGCACTTCTATTCCAACTTCTAATTCGTGGCCTCTATCCTTAAAGTTCGCAAAATGACAGTTTCCTCTCCAAATGACAGTCAATTTGTCATGTGTGCCTCACATTGATAATTAAACATGGTTATTTTTGTCCATCCCTATTAAGTAAGAAAACTTCATCTGCTCCAGCACTTCATCCTTGGCTATTCCTGTGGTAGTTAAGAGGAATAGATAGCTGTTTTTGTTCTATTCAAATAACAGCTGAACCTGTAACCATGGTCATTTTAGTATCTGCTTACTGTTAACCCCTGTGAATTGAATTCTATGATACAGTTTTAGAGCAATTTCGTATTGTTGGTTCTAATCATTCAAGCTTCCTACCTATATAGGATGGTGATCCATAGTATTGATCTTTGTCTTTGCATTTGTTTTAAAGTTGTGAATACAAAATAACTTACTAGATAGATGCTCACCTTTATGTTCTATGGACATTGTTCCCTTTGCACCAGTTGTTAGTCAGTCAGTCACCTACAAATTGGCTTCCCACAGTTTCATACATCCTAATCTAACTATTATGAGATTCACTTCATTTAGATTCATGATGAAATTTTCTCTATGATAGTTGGAGCTGCTTCTATGGTTTATTTTATCATAATTTAGTTACACAAGGGGCAGTGTTTTATACCCCCAATCCCTATGGTTATCATTCCTTTTGATTTTGATACAATAGTGGGTAATCAAAATTGCAATATCAACTTCTTCGTCTGTTTTTCCCTTTCTTTTTGTTTTCCTGATCGAAGGATAAGGTTAACAGTACTACTGATAGTGATTTGCTAGCACATATCATATATTTAAAGATGACAGTAAAATATCGGAATTTTTCCTTTGCTGGTCAGGGTGTTCATGGATTTGTGCATGTTTTGTTTGTTTATTTTTTACTAGTCCTGGTATTGAGAACAAGTGGGTTCGGGTTGTAGCCAAAAACCGAGGTTACTTGTGCATTCATATGACGAAGCTGAGTCTATATCACTCCAAAGAGCTGACAGCAAGCAGGTTAGCCAGCATCATTGGATGCTTATACATTCAAAAGGGTAAATACTAAATTTCTCATCTCATGACCTGATTTGTTGGAATCAGCACCCTTTAGTGTTTTCTAGTTAAACATAAATCTTCTTTGATAGTCTGGCATGTCTATCATTTATCTTTTAAGTGCTTGTGTTATCAAGTTGTTGTTTGAAAGGAAACTCATATTGGATTCAACTATTTCATGCGGTCCTAATTTTCCGCATTTTCTTCGTGGGGCGTAAGATTTTGAACATTTAGCCTAATGGGACCCCATAAAAAATATCAACAATATTGAATTTTGCTAGCTTCCATGGTGATAAGGTTGCCCCATATAATTGAAAAAAAAAAAGTTCTGCACTCCTTGGAATTGTATTATAGTGTGTTAGTGAGGTGTAGAGTGTCTATTCATGTAAAATGTTAATAAATTAGATTCATTTGTTGCTATATTCGATATTGAATCATGTGATCAATTGATAAAATCTATAATTTGTGTTACTTAGCCGGTGTTTAGTTTTGTTAAAATTCAGGATTTTAGTAGATTTTTATAAAAAAATTGATAAAATGTGGGGTTAAAAAGTTGATAGAAATTGTAAGTTCCAAAAAATGTGTGGTTGAAAATGAATTTAAAAAAAATAATGAGGACCAAATGTTGACGGTGCCTACATATGTTTGTTCTTAGATCTAATTATTCAATTGAGAGAAGTAATGGAGGGGGAGACTACACGGGCCACACATTATATTGAAACAAATAGGTTTTGTTGGGGGTGGGGAGTGGGTAGGGCGTAGGGGTAGATCAATGGTCATATCAATCTTTAAAATCCACTTCATGGTGGAGTTACAACTATGGCTGTGGATGGGGTCCTACATCAAGACTTACGGTTGATTGTAATTGAAGTTCTTTTGTTTTTAGCAAAGGACAACCTAATCAATCCCAAGTTCATTTATGTAAAGGTGAATTGATTTATGAAGAACAATGAAAATAAAAATAGCTTTAATTTTTATACAATGTCCATCCTAATCATGAGATTTGATTCTAAATGATTCTTCCTTTGTTGTGTTGTGTTGGTGGGGGTGGGAGAAGTGAAAGAGGATGAGGAAGAATCAATAAAAGGTATTATCAACAAGTCTTCTTTGTATAGCTGCTTGTGCTTTTTACAACTAAAATGAAGCATTTTGGGCTAAAATCGGACGAATGAGCAAAGGGTAGCCCTAAAATTTACTAGGATGAAATACATACATGGGATTCCCAATCATGACATGCCCCACAATCCAACTGATGTGAGTAGTTGGCTGGCGATACACTGACTGGGATATTTATCACTATTAAATTTAATGTATTAAGGCCTTGTACTGATCCTCTAGGTCAATCAAAACCTGTGTCCACATCCGACAAATTTATGGACTTTTACACCGTATAAAAGATTTTTTTAGACGCTGAAATATTTTTATCGAACAATTATCCAATTTTTATGCATTCTAAATAGGTAGAAAGTAGTATGTATTGAAAAATTTTAAACTGCTAGACGAGATGAAAATCTTGAGTCGGGCCATTGTTTCTACAGTTGATTGGATATTGAAAATATTGATGTTTGAGGTGACTGGAGGATAAGGCCAAAAATAGTTCACATAATTCCATCTGGCCAATAAAAGGCTACTAGATGTCACAATCTACACTTGAATATCACATACTGCACTGCTAGTGTAGGCTAGTTAGTACTGAGAAAAATGTGGCAATAGATGTGGTATAAAAGAGGCAAAGAAATCTGTTGTCGATCGGAGAAAAAGATTGTTTCTTGAAAATGGAAAATTGCTATTGGCCTGAAGAACATCAATATTCCTCTTGGAATCAAAGCCAAAGTGAACTGAAAAGTGATAATTCTTTTCAGGTTCCATGGTTTCCTCCAAATCCTCCTCCTCCTCCTCCTGGTGAGGTGGCGGCATCTGAGAAGGGTCTCCAGTTTCATTGTTATCCCTCCTCGGTCTTGCCTCCTTGGGCAGCCTCCTTTGAAGGGGTGGCAGAAGATAGAGGTGGCAGTGCTTCTAGGAGCCACAGTGAGGCTGAGAAAAGGCGCAGAGACAGAATTAATGGACAGCTCGCAACTCTCAGAAAACTGATCCCAAAGTCTGAAAAGGTTGGTTTCTCTCTCACCCTAGCACTACAAGAAATTTTACTTTTTAGCGATGAAATTCTTTTATCTTGAAGTCTCTCGACTAAACCACCAAATTATGTCTTTCTACGGCAAAAACAATTCGTTGTTAAAACTTAAAAGTGAACACAAATGGTAATTCAGTCAAGATGGAGAGGCAAGTCTACGAATCTGATTTTTTGCTGTTAATCCGTAAAATAGTGTAGACATCATCCTCTCCAAAACAAAGCCCGAGTGTTTAGATTAATTCAATAGAGACTCTTAATATCTTATGGAACCGTACACCTTCTAGAGATAGTGCCACGTCCAGTCAAAGATTGTACATGTAGATGCCTGCTTATGTGGGGCAAATCAATCAAATATTTGAATATCAATGTAGAATGCTGCGCGTACTTTTAACTATGTCAAAAATATTTTGAATTTATGGAGCAAAGTGCACTAAAATCAAGATAATCTACGATTAGTACACGAGCACATGTTTCTGCAGTATTCTTTAGTTAGTGAAACATTCTCAAATTAAATCAAAATAGTGTGTTTCTGCAGATGGACAAGGCAGCTCTATTAGGACAAGTAGTAGAGCATGTGAAGGATCTAAGGCAAAAAGCAAAAGAAATCAGCAAAATCTCCACAATTCCAACTGATATAGATGAAGTCACAATTGATCACTTGGACCTAGAAGAATCGACCATGGAGAATAATATATACATAAAGGCTTCTATTTGCTGCGACGATAGGCCGGATTTATTTGCAGAGCTGAATTGTGCCCTCAAGGGCCTTAGACTCACCATTCTTGAAGCTGATATAACCAGTTTAGGTGGCAGAATGAAAGCCATTTTTGCTCTTTGTGCCAAAAATGGAATGGAAGAAAATTCTTGCTTCAGCACTATCAAGCAGTCACTTTATATCGTATTGAACCGTGTTGCTATGTCTTCTGCTACATCAAATTATCGGGCAAGGAGCAAGAGGCAGAGGTTCTTCTATCCTTCTCATTAATTAAATATTTGAGTTCTTCCCAAGCAATGTTGATTGATTGAGGACTTTTTGATGATGATTGTATTGATCTTATATCATAGGCGAAAGAATCTCGTATATCTAAATTTTGATTGATTTTTATATATTTGATGAACTTCTACCAAATTCATCATTTTTGTACGGGATAGATTGATGATCTTATTCTGAAATTTATGTATTCTTATTAGATATGTAGAAATGTCTATATTTTTACTGGAAATGATCATGTAATATGTTGTCACATCGAGCGTGGTCTGATATCTATTAATTTGCAGCACCCTCGCAGATGGGGGGTGTATTAAGTCAGCTTTTGAAGATTGGAAAAATATTAGAGCTTCTTCAAGAAATATAGAGTATCATATAGAATTTGCAGCACCTCACAGATGGGGTGGCTTACTGAAGAATGGAGGAATATTAGAGCATTTCCAAGAGTATCTCATGTAAGAGGACAATTTGAGATCAAGAAGTTCAACGAGGCAATATATCTCTGTGGAAATTAAAAATGAAAACTATTTTGCGGAAGGACAATTGTTTAGTGGAAATTGAAATAAAACAAGCCGCAACATTGACGACAAGTGGAAGGTGATGAATGACCATTCTATTTGCAATTTGCATTGACAAATTTAGTTTTCTCAAATATTGCACAAAGACTGAGATACACTGACAAAATACAAAGTAAAAAATGGGCGTAACTCGATCGCCACAACCATACACCTTTGTGATTGATCACCAGTAATGCTCCACCTCCATGTCAATTCATCACCACGACTCCACCTCATACTGGAACTTGTTATCATCTTTAGCTCAATCTCAAAGTTTGTACTTGGAGCTCTGATATCACTATTGACAAAATTCTGTCGATGTTAGTAGAAATGAAAACCCAAAAAATGAACTAGAAAGAACGAAGATAGAAGTTTGAATATATCAAAATGTAGAGTGAGGTTCGAGTGGCACCTACCATTAAACGGGTGAAATGTATGGGTGCAAAGACATGTCCTGATTTGAGTATTTTGTATCAAGGTAAAGATTATTCGGGCTGACTCAAAAAAAATATATATATATAATTAAGGACCGAAAACACAATTTCTCTAAAGCCCAATTTAATCAATTACAGGAGTCATACGAAGAATTCCTATCCAACTCGGCAAGGGGACATTTTTTCACTTCTTCTTCTTCATGTGTATGTAATCTTTCTTCTATGGTGGTTGTGAAGGTGTTTTAAGGGTGTATATATGCATAATGCATGTATCTATATGTTCAGAGAGAAAGTGCGTGTAACTGTGTGAAATTTTGTATATTCATACACCTATACGTATACATAGCAAAATTGCTCTCTACAAGCCCATTATTTTATTCTCAAATTATGTCAAAAATGGGGTTGGGATGCTTGCATGGTTAGCTTTATAATCAACCTCTTTTATAACGTTTCAAAACTTTCATGGTTAGTCCAACGCATTTTTTTTTCACAGAAAATTGTCGAATATAGGAATGTAGTCGCTCCAGCTGGAATTATTTTGAAAATGGTTGGTCCAACGCATTTTTTTTTTGACAGAAAATAGTCGATTATAGAAATGTAGTTGCTTCAACTGGAATTATTTTGAAAATTTAAATTTAAGACGACTTCGCGCTCGATTCTTGATAGTCAACTTCAGAGGTCTTGCTACGTACTTTGCAACACATTTTGGATGAACCATAACATAGGAGTCGTAGAGGTGCCTAAAAAGTGGTTGCTCAAATTGTCAAAATGGGTCTCCAACTTTTGGACTTATCATTTTCGGCCCTAAATCACTCATCTTCCTATTTATATTCAATTAGGTCCTTAAAATAAATTATAACATTTTCAATCTAATTCATTTTAGGCCCTAGAATAAATCAAATTATACCGATTTACTTCTTATCTTTCATTTAAAATAAATTATAAATACCACAACTTTTTGAGGCATTTTCAAAGCTAACTCTTAAATGTCTTATTTATTTATATTTCTCGTTTTAAAATAAATAATAAATACTACGAATTTTCAGGTCGTTACATGAACCAAAAAAAAAAAAAAATCAGATTGGCACGAGAATCCTTTCTTATCAATAAATTTTTTATGTACATGAATCACGTGATTTCTCTGAAAATCTCCTGAGATTTGTTTTTATCATTGAATTTTCTGGTAAACTCAAAGTTGAATATTTTTGTGTTTTCTTAACAAAGAGCTTGTTTAAGAGCTCAAATAATTATACTTTTGCTTATAAGTTCCATTTTTAATCAAAAGCTAACCATACCATACGACTTATGCAGTTTCCATCAATAATAACACAGTTTCAC
>CAIGRT010080774.1:0-37086 GCA_903798405.1 Fraxinus platypoda | reverse complement strand
TCAATCAAACAGGGCCTTAGAGAAAAATGATGTTTTTAATTACATTGGCACGCACGTTGATGTTCAACATAACACGTAATTGAATATGTGACGTTTTAAATTTTATCTTTGGCGCCTTTATTTTTATTGTAATGCACGCTATTTAATATTTGTTAATGTTACCTTCTATTTTTCCATATTCATTGTTCACAATCTGTTTAGTTGCTTTGAGCTCTCTTGATGTTGAGCTAATCACATAAATAAAGATGAATGCAAATACAATACATGAATTAACGTAAATGTTAATTAATTTAGAATCAATACCAAGAAATATATATGTAACAATGAATGTTAAAATCATTTATATTAAATGAATATAATTTAATTTCTAATTCAGTGAAATCGGATGCTAATTAGCATACATGAACGGGAATAATGAACTGCATTATTGAATTTGAAATTCTAATTAATATTCATTAAATGAATGTGAATGATTATTAATTGAAAATTAATAACAGGGACATTGACGTGAATGTGAATGTGAAATTCTAATTAAAGTTAATTAAATGAATATGAATGTTAATTAATTGATAATTAATTATAGTATATATTATAATTTGTAAATTAAAAATACGTATTGAGAAAAAAAAAATATTATTGAAATAATTGAATTATAATAGGGTCATAATCGTCCAAAAAATGATTCTTACTTGATATAATATTTAATAAATTATAGATAAATTATCATGTAGTATTTTATGAATTGTCTTTTTCCCCCTTGGTTATATATGATTTTTGTGGAAATTATATGTAACCAGAATTTTAAACTTCCAATTTCAAAATTCAAATTTATAATTCAAATTTGTAATTCAAATTTTAATAATTATATTACAAATTTAAATATACATATTCATTCAACCCAACCATATACACCATAATTATTTCTTCATGTCCATTTTCTTTCCCCTTTCTATCATACCTTTTCTCTAGCCATTCACCGTCGCCGCCACCATCACCTCGTCGGCACCACTATCGTTGGCATCACCCTTCGTGCGGCTCGAAATGGAACCTTTACGGTTGTATTGTCGTTGCTCTCCCTCCTCCCCTTCTCCATTTCCATATGTTGCGACGTAGCCTACATCAGCGTCGCGCGGAGCAGCCTGTAATCGTTGCTTAGCCGCTTCGATGTGGTTTTTCCTGTGGTGATTTTGCAGTGTCGTGCATTGGTTTTTGTAGTGATTTTTCGACATGTTTTGATGCGGTTTTTGAGGTGTTGGCGGTGCAGACGGTGATATTGTGATGTGGTGGTGGCGACGGCGACAAATTTGTGGATTTTTTGGTGCGGTGGTGGTTGGGTGTGGTGTAAGAGGAGATGGCGGCGGCGGCGGCGGCGGTGGTGCGGTGTGCAGTGGTGGTATGTTGTAGGCGTTGTGGTAGATCGCGCCTCTAGCGACCCAGATGGCAGTTGCAGTAACGTAGGTCGCGGTGGTGGTGATGATTTTATTTTATTTTTGGTTCTTGGATGGGTGGTGGTGGTAGTGGTGATGGTGATGGTCATGGTGGTGGTGATGTTGGTTACGGTATTTTGAGACGATGATTTTGTTGTCGATAGGTGGTGATGGTGGTTCTGGCGACGAGGGTTTCAGCTGCGCAGTGGTGAGGTGGTGGTCACAAGTGTTGACGGTGGTCACAAATGATTTGGTTGATTGTGGCCAATAAATTGGCTGGTGTGTGACCAATAAACAATCTGTGACTAATAAATACTGTGTAACCTAAAAAATTGTTAATTTGTGACCAATAATTTAATAAATAGTAACCTAAATACAATTTGTGGTTAATTAATTTGATGTTTTGTGACCATGAAATAAGTTGTGACTTATAAAATTTGTGATTTGTGACCAATAAATAATATATGACTATTAATGTGATAAATTTGTGATCGTGAAATAATTTGTGACTATAAAATTTTTAATTGTGATCGAGAATTTATGTGACCAATGAAATAGATAAATTGTGTACTAATAAATACTGTATGACATAAAAATTTGTTAATTTGTGATCAATAATTTAATAAATAGTGACATAAATATGGTTAATTAATTTTGTGACCATGAAATAAGTTGTGACTTAAAATTTGTGATTTGTGACAATAAATAATATATGACTATTAATTTGATAAATTTGGGATCGTAAAATAATATGTGACTATAAAATTTTTAATTGTGATCGAGAATTTATTTGTAACCAATTAAGTTGATTATTGCGACCTTATATTTAATTAATTATTTCACAAATAAAATTTAATAAATATCTCATATTTAAAATTTTAAACCTTTTATCTTAATTTTGAAATGAGTTATACTTAAACTCTTATTTATGAATTTTTCCCATGATTTTTTCCCTAAAAAAATTGGAAGGAACTTAATGAGGAAGGAGGGGACCCATGAATGAATTTGGGCCAAAGTAATTTGGGTGGGCTTGCCGTTTATGGGCTGGACATTTTAAATAAATGGGCTAGATATTTTTTCCATTTAGTTCTAAAATCTAAACAGAGGCGGAGCTAAAATGGTGTCCATGTCCGCTAAAGTCGCATAAACTATAGTCCCAACTGGACGAAAGATAAAAGGAGAGTCTCTTTCTCATAGACCTCGCCATTTTTATCCCTGTTGCACATATGCGCACACACACTCAGAGCAGACAATGAACTTCACCTTCCCGCGGTTCATACTCCAGACTTCAACAACCTTAAGAAACCATGGTTATATACTTTTTTCTCCCCACAGAAGAAATTATTCTGCAATTACACTCTCCTCATCTCCAAAGGTAAACACTTCTTCCATATCCAAACACAAAGAAATAGTAAACAAATGGGTTCTGAATTTTTGTTGAATTCTTTGAGTAGTCAGGTGAAGAAACACTATTGGTAGTTGGTGGTGGAGCTGCTGGAACGTATGGTGCCATTAGGGCTAAAACTGTTGCACCTCATCTTAAAGTTATTGTCATTGAGAAAGCGAAGCCATTATCAAAGGTTGTTTTTTATTAAGAACGTGTTTTCAGTTTATATTTATGAAATTTCAATGTTGGTGCATTTCATTCGAAGAAATTGTGGGTTTCGACAGGTTAAGATTTCTGGAGGTGGACGATGCAATGTGACAAATGGGCATTGTGCTGACAATATGGTGAGAATTCTGTATATGAATAGATATAATTAATCCAATGGCATATTTTACTAGATATTTCGAACCTGTTCAAATTTTGTAAGTTGATGGCAAAGTTCATAGTCAATAAAAACTGTCTTATATGACCTTTTTTGAGAACTTCAGTAAGGAATCTGATTGTAATGTTTTTTTTTTTGTGTGTGTATGTGTGTGTGTGATATATTGTCTTTGTTTTTCCTTGAATAAATTGAATATTGTTTTAGTAGATTACTAATCTCAGGAAATGGGTACTAATTTATTTATTCATTTTTTCCAATTCTGGTTTGCATACTAGGATTGGTCAATTTTGATATGTAGAATGGAAAAGGTATTCCAAGTTCTGCAATCTAATATTTTGTGCCTTTATGTAATCCTCTGTTAAGCTGCTTAATTTGACCTTCTAGCAATAGCATTTGTGGAATCGAAATCCTAATTTGTACTTAGCCTATGTGTGGCCAATTTTCTTAACTATTGCCTATTATTAGAGAACTTCTTTCATTTGCATAGAAGTGATTTTTGTAATACATAACTAGTAAATATCCTTTTTAAAATGCTAATAGGCAATAGCAATATTAGACATAGATTTTGGCAGGAAACTACCCAAGAGGTAAGAAAGAACTGCAAGGATCATTTTTCAATATGCACAGCCCAATGGATACTATGTCATGGTTTTCCGATCGTGGTGTTGAACTGAAGGTAATCTTGAAAACTTAATACTGTTTGTTTTCTTACTTTCTCACAACTCAAATGTTATATATCAGTTACGTTTCACCATTTACTTCAGACTGAAGATGATGGAAGAGTATTTCCTGTCAGTAACAGTTCATCTACGGTAATAGATTGCCTCATGTCTGAAGCAAAGAAGAGAGGGGGTAGGCGTTGCGACAACTTCTCATAATTTCTTGTGGAGATCTCTTTATGTTATAATTTAAGAATTTATTCATTGTCACACTAGCACACACGTGTTGACTACCAGAATATTCCTGCTACATAACTCAAAATGAGGATAAGATTGCAATTTAAAGAGGAAGAAATATAGTGGGGAAAGAATGTAGGTCTGCATTACTCCTTTCAATTCTAGTTCTGGAACAACCAGTCTCGATGGTTCCAATGGAGCTGATTCTCATTTACCTGCCTCCCTGACCAAATCCCTCTGACCATTCTCTTTCATGGAGCTAAACACCACCGATGAAGGAAGATGTTCTCTCTCTCAGAACAATGCAATGCAGCCAGGTCCTTGAGGTCAAAAACCATTGCCTAATAACTCTACTAAAACTCCCAAATACCAAAAGCTGAATACAAGATCCAAAACTTGATTAAATTACTACAGGGGCTTTGATCTGGATATATAATGCAAATAAGATATTTTCCAATTTTTTATTTGCTTATGCCCCTGTTTGAGCCACATTAAAATTTTCATTCTCATTTTTCTACTCATTTTCAACCACACATTCTTCAATAAAATAATATTTTCCATCACATCAATAACTTTTCCTTCTTTTTCAACCGTACATTCTCCATCAATCTACTATTTCAAAATACATTCTTCCAAAATAATGTGGCTCAAACACACCCTATATAAATTTAATTTTTTTCTTTATCCAGTTCTCATCTTTGCTTGAAAGAAATTTGATTAAATAAATAAGATAAGAGTTCCTCATGGGATGCTAACATAGTAGATTATGTTTTACATACTGACATACGTGGAGAAAGCAGAGTAGATAAAGATTTATAAAACGATAATATATGCCCGTGAAATGGCTTGTCATAAAAAAGTGTACTAGGAGATGGTGAAACAGAACTTCGCAAGTGTGGAAAATCGGAAGGTCACATAACTACCAGACTACTGCTAGGGGTTCATTTTCTGTTCTGCGGCTTAGAATAAATAATTCATTTGTATGAAGCTACCTTGTATGTTTATATTTCTGTGTGCTCTGTAAAGCTCCTGTCTTTTCTCACTTGTAATTGGTGCTAACTCTGAGTTTCTTGATCAGTTTTGCTGCAGACTGGCAAAACTGTTACAAGTGCATCGATAGCTGGTGGGAAATTCTTGGTCAAAATTGAAAAACGCACTGTTGATTATATGGAATATGTTGAAGCTGATTACCTATTGATTGCTAGTGGGAGTAGCCAGCAGGTTGTTTCCAGCTGTAGGTTCAGGATCATAGTTGATTGCATCTTTGTGCATACTAATTTTCTTCTTGAGTCATTATTTACGTAACAGGGTTATCATCTTGCTACTCAACTTGGTCATTCTATCGTGACACCTGTTCCCAGTTTATTCACTTTCAAGATTGACGATTTACGGTTAGCAGAATTGTCTGGGGTAATAGTTCTATGATTATTTGACGATGTCTTCTTTGATTAGTTTTTATAGTTGGAAATATCTGGCGGATCATAGGCTTATTTAAGTATTAGGCTACCAACCCTGTATATTATTGTTTTTACTTTGATATTCTAATTGGATATTTTTCTATCATATGCCTAGGTTTCTTTTCCTAAAGTGAGAGCAAAATTGAAGCTAGAAAATGTTCAAAAGAACATACCCGAGCTGACTCAGGCAAGATCTTTGATTGGCAACCTTTAGATTTTGATCTTGTGTGGAGGGTAATCATGATTTTGGAACTATAGGTTGGGCCAATGTTAGTAACACATTGGGGATTTAGTGGGCCCGTGATTCTTCGCTTATCTGCTTGGGGAGCTCGTCATCTCTCAGATTCATATTACAAAGGTCAGAAACAATTTATTACTCTTCTTCTTCTTCCTTTTCTTCTATATCCTTATTATGTCTCTCAGATTTAACACCATCTACATCCAGGGACACTTCTTGTGGATTTCGTTCCCGATCTTCACATAGAATATGTGAAGAAAGTTCTTATCCAGCATAAAAATCAATTTGTCGTAAGTATATTTTGAATCTAGTCTCCAATAGAGCCTTTACTATTTCTTTACTCGTATCTTCGTTTAGGCCTTTTTTCCATGTCAGGTGCAGTGTAATATGTTATCTAGTAAAGAAAAAGGGAAGAACAAAGAACAAAAAACAAAGAAGCAAACCAGCCAAGTAATGCAATGCCACAAAATTATGAATTTATTATAAGTTAGATTCAATTTAAGGAATTAATCAGTACACAAAGTAAAGAGAACATATATAGATAATTGAACTTTAAATTATTAAATCCAACTGTTATTTTAAATTCTCTTTAGCAAGTAAAATCATGATCCTTGTGTTTTTACTTCAAGGACTCTTGCACTCCAGCAGCTGTCACATGCTGTTATCTGATACTTTTCAGTTTGGCCATTGCAGAAGCAAAAAATTATCAATTCGTTTCCTTCAGAATTCAGTCTTGTGAAGAGATTTTGGAGATATATAATAGGACGTGAGGTTGAATGGTCATTCCACTGAAAAATGAAATGTTGGATTATTTTGGTGAACTTATCTTCTCTCTTTTCTGATGTCCATTTTGCTTCACAGGATATAGGAGATCTTCTGTGGGCTTCCGTTTCCAACAGTGTATTAATATCAATTGCTTTTCAGCTAAAGAATTGTTCTTTCATCGTGAAAGGGAAGGTATGTTTCTTTAGGGCACCTTTGCCAACTTTGTACATACCTTTTCCATATGGAAGTAATAAAAATTTGCATTATACCAAATGAAGGGACAATTCAAGGATGAATTTGTTACTGCAGGCGGCGTTCCATTGTCTGAGGTGTCTCTCTTTTCCTCCCTCACGCTCCCCTTATGTAGCTATGCGAGCAATTATACCCTGCTTTTCTTGTGTTATTGGAACGAGTTTTTGTGCTGCTCGTGCTTTCATGCAGATATCTCTGAACACAATGCAGAGCAGGATCCAGCCACATCTATTCTTTGCTGGGGAGGTAATATTACTTTGGATGCCTTTTGCATTTAAATATTTTATCTTGCACTAATGGGTTGGCATCGATTTCAAATTCTACCACACCGGCTGAAATACCTGTTAAACTGAAATTCTGTAGGTACTGAATATTGATGGTATAACTGGAGGCTTCAATTTCCAGGTAATAAAGTTCTTCGTTCTTGGGGGTGTTAAAAGAATTTTACTAATAATTTATACTGAAAGCAGAACCAAACTATATAAAACTTTTATATTTTTTAACAGATGAGCTATCTACTGCATCTTTTTTACTTTATGAGTTTAATTTGAAGATTTCAAAATTTCAACCTCTTTATTATTATGCATTAAATATATCGTGGACATTGTAATAATTAGCATGGAAACTGTGTTCTCTACTGTTTCATTCATTGTATGGATACATTGTTCTGCAGAATGCTTGGTCGGGTGGATATATTGCAGGAACAACTATCGGCAACCTGGCAATGGCTGCTAATATGGACGAAGCAGCATTATAGAAGCCGAGATTTTTTACAAGTTCCTTTTGGAGCGTGTTTAAAGAGAACGAGAAATCAGACACGAGACCTGGTTTGAAATCTTGATCATGTTCTTCATTTTTCTTAGCTTTGATCTTCATTTAGTTTCTCTGTTCTCTCTAGAGTTTTTTTATCTACAAAAAATGTATGAAAATTAATAGAGTTTTGAAAAATCTATGCTCCTATTTGAGCCCTATTTTTTTTTACTATTAATGAATTTTGGAATAGTAGACTGATGAGAAATGTGTGGTTAAAAAATAAGAAAAATTTTGAATTTACACATAATATTATTTTATTGAATAATGTGTGATTGAAAAGAAAAAAGAAAAAAAATTATTTTGAAAATAATGGATATCAAACAACAATATTGTAAGTCAATCATCATCAATTGGTTTTTTTTCTCCACTTAGTGCGCTTTTTCAACTTCTGTCAAATTTTGATGTGATGGATTGGATCCGCTTTTGTTGATTTGCCTTCTGTACTCTGTTAGAATTTGGGTAAGCTTAAAAAGTCTGCTTATAAATGTTATTATAATTTACAGTCAGCTACAATAACAAAAAAAATGTACAGAATTCATACAGAAATTTGAAATCAACAATACAGATTCAAAGTTGAAAAAAAAAACACACACGCGTTCACAGGATGCAGCATCCTGTAATAATTCTGTAATTATTCCCTGTACGCAGGGAATAATTGTATAATTTATGTTTTTTCGATTGGTTAAAAGGTTTTTTTTTTTAAAAAAGGTTGTTTATTTTAAGAGTAAAGTGAGAATTAGTTTTAAAAGTAACTTAGGAGCTGTTCTATTCGTGTTTCGGTTTTTAGTTTTTAGTTTTGAATTCATTTTGAGTTTTGTATTTTGAGTGTCCATTTTGAAATGACTGAAAACGCGTTTTTTTTGTCATTCTGAAAAATTGTTTTCAAAAAAAAAAAAAAAATGAAGTTTTGGCTTGGTTTTATCTGAAAATGGTCAAAACGACTTTTTTGGCGTTTTCCATTTTCTTTGAAAATTTTAAACTCGTTTTTAGAAATTCGTTTATGAAAATAGGTAAGTAAACGTGTTTTCAGTGTTTTCGAAAACTGAAAATGGTCTGAAAACAGCAAAGAGAATATGCCCTTATTTTTTTACTTGAAAATGGAGCAACCAACCTAAAAAATAGGACCAACTTGTAAATTTGTTTCGCGGTCATTAATCTACTTAAATTTGTTTCATTTTGATTACTCAACTTATATATTTGTTTCAATTTGATCTTTTAACTTGTATAATTATTTTCATTTCACTATTAATTCATGACTTGTGTCCCCTGTGACAACTACACTTTCCCAACAAAAATGTTAAATTTGTATTTTTTAGCTATAAAAAACATAATTACTTCAAATTTACGGTCATTGATGAAATTTAACTTAGAAAAATTAAAAAGTTAAATGATGAAATTAAAATAAATTAAAGTCGAATGGTTCATTTAGTAAATTTATAAATCATTTATAAAGAGGAATATAAAGATTAATAGTAGTAGTGATTTCCTCGAAGTATTGATTAAATATGTAGTTGATTCTTATAAAAAGTGGATGTTAATTATGGACTTTGCCTTTGTTTGATCTCAATTATTTTCAGAATACATTTTTCTCTTATATTCTGTCACGCCTCTCTACACGAGGACTCCTACATGGTCTCAACCCTCCTACGTGGCTAACGGTTTGACGGTCCCACGCCCTGTACACTAACATGAGGCAAAGCTGGATCGACCCTCAAGTGCGGACGACATGTTTCCTCCCGCGAAATAAAGCTAGGTCGACCCCATTACACGTGGACCCTATGGGAAGAGTCAGTCCAGGACGAGGCGTTGAAGAGATCCTAAACGGATCTTGTAACTAACAATATAACTCACTGTCACTGCCGCCGTGGCCAGCCTATTTGGTCAAGTCCAATGCTACAAGCTAGGTGTTATGGATACGAAAATGGTATTAACATTTAAGGTTGTGATAAGGCCATGTGCATTGTCATCCTTGGATGAGGCCACGTGCATTGTCATCCCATGGCCTTCATTTGTCATTCCCAAGTATAAAAGCTCACATTTAAAGGTCCCCTACACTCATATAACAACTCTTCTAACTGACTTGATCGTCGGAGTGCGCACAGCCAACTCCACTCCTTCTGGAGAGGTCACGTGTGACTAACGGTTTGTCCAAATGTGTAGGAACCAAGCTTGCGTGGACATGAGAGGCCTTGTGATCTGTTGGCCATATCAGCGGTACATTTTTTGGGGTCAACAGATGCCTTATCACAGGCTTCAACTTCATCAAAGTGGATCGCCCTTTGCAACAAGGGCATCACTTCACATGATTTAAGCCTTATGACATGTTTTAGCTTCATCAAAGTAGCTTCCCCTTTGCAACAAGGGCATCGCCTCGTATGATTAAGCCTTATCACATGCTTCAGCTTCATCAAAGCGGCATGCCCTCGTATGATTAAGCCTTATGACAGGCTACAACTTCATTAAAGCGGCTCGTCTTTCTGACAAGGATATTGCCTCATTCGATCTAGCCCCTCTCAAACTATGCCCATGATTCTTCAAACTCGAGCTGTTGTTGCGACCACGTCCTTTTTTCTCCTTCAAACTCAAAAGTCCATGCATTATATGAATAATCATACTAGGACTCCAGGAACTGTTGTTATGCCTCTCTATACTAGGACTCCCACGTGGCCTCAACCCTCTGCTTGGCAAACGGTTCGACGGTCCCACGCCATGTACACTAATATGAGGCGAAGCTGGACCGACCCTCAAGTGCGGACGACCCGTTTCCTCCTACGAAATAAAGTTGGGTAAACCCCATTACATGTGGACCCCATGGGAAGAGCCTGTCCAAGATGAGGCGGTGAAGAGATCTTTAACGGATCTTGTAACTGATAGACAGCTCACTGCCACCGCCGCTGTCGCCAGTCTATTTGGTCAAGTCCAAGGCCGCAAGTTAGGTCTTATGGATGCGAAAATGGTATTAGCATTTAAGGCTGTGATTGATTGATGTTTACGAGAAAAAAGTCAATCATTTGGATGAGGCCACGTGCATTGTCATCCCACAACCTTCATTCGCCCTGCCCAAGTATAAAAGCTCACACTTAATGTCATTCAAAGGTAATGTAAGTTTAGACTCTCAAATCTATAATCTTCCTACCATATCTTTTATTTGTTTCTCCCCAAAGCCGACCTCCTTTTATTATATTGGAGGCTCACGTTTAAAGGTCCCCCCACACTCATATAATAATTGACTTACTTGACAGTCGGAGTGCGCGCGACCAATTCCACCCCCTCCAGATAAGGCCACGTGTGACTAACAGTTTGTCTAAATGTGCAGAAACCAAGATTGCGTGGACGTGAGATGCCCTTGTGATATGTTGGTCACATCAGCAGTGTATTTTTTTGGGTCAACATTTTCAACTACATATTTTTCAATAAAATAATATCACACGTAAATCCAAAATTTTTTCTTATTTTTTTAACTACACATTCTTCATCATTTTTCAATACTTATTTTTAATTACACATTCTCTTATACAATAATTTTAAAAGTGAATTGAAATTTTTTTCTTATTTTTTAACTATACATTCTTCATTTTTTTACTATTCGAAAATGTATTTTCTTGACCAAAAAAAATGGAGCCCAACAATGGCTGAATCAACGTGGACCAAATATACCTTTTTTCAAATTTATGCACTTTTCTTGTCTCTGATTTGACTCACCTATGTGTATATATATATATATATATATATATATATATATATATATATATATAAATAAAATCATTACGCAGAAACTTTGGATGTCGGTTTTCAACAAACGAAAGTTAAATTTTTTTCTAGCAAACCAAAGTGGACCTTGTACTATTCTATTAATAAGAATAGTCGAAACGTATGGTTCAAAGTTCGATTCCTTCCAAATTCGTCAACTTCTTTGTTACTAAACGATTTACTCATTTATTTAATAAAAGTAACACTAATTGCTAACTTTTAAAATAAAGCACCATGTTGACTAAACAAGAATATCCTATGGTACAAAACTTGTTAACAGATATACTCTATCTAATGTTTTTATACATATATATCGACAGTTAGTAAACAACGCTATAAAACTACACAAATATATCGAGCCCTATTTTATAAAACTCAAATTTCACAAACGTACATTTATTCAATAAAATAATTATGCACGTAAACTCTTCTTTAATTTTTAAGCATTCATTCTCCAAAAATTAGGTATAACATTCTGAACATATATCTAATTAAAGGGCTGTCTGGTGCAGCTTGTAATCGAAATTAGAGACGTTAGGCCGCAAATGTTGACTTCTTTGGTGAGAGAGTGGGCCCCAATTTTTAAAAAGTAACAGTAAAAAAAGTCCAATTTCCCTGATTTTCAGCTGGAGCAGACAGGGCCTAATATGTATTTTTAATGTTTTCAATGCCTCTATAGTAGACAAGTTGCTGATGCATAAAGTTATAAGTTCACCAAAAGTAAGATATTGAGAGGCTGTCTAGTGCAGCTTGTAATCGAAATTAGAGACGGTAGGCCGCAAATGTTGACTTTTTTGGTGAGAGAGTGGGCCCCAATTTTTAAAAAGTAACGGTAAAAAAAGTCCAATTTTCCTGATTTTCAGATGGAGCAGACAGGGCCTAATATGTATTTTTAATGTTTTCAATGCCTCTATAGTAGACAAGTTGCTGATGCATAAAGTAGCATTTCATCTTATCTTTCCAAAAAAGAGCTTCATAGGATAACTTTAGAATGATCATTCATTTAGTTTAGAAATCAACTTTTCTACACAGTAGAATTAGATATAATGTTGAATTAACTGGTCAAAATAGAAAGAATCAAAGAATATGGGCTGCCAACTATGAATGACAAAATGCGAGTGAATTGGGATAGGGATAGAGAACATGATCATCGCTCCTCCGTATATGCACCGATTCTTGTATTTAATTTTAGAATGTGTTTGAAACATAAATAAAAAAAGAAGTGTGGCGGTGGCGCTAAATGGAAAAATTTCACATATCAAAAATTCGTGGTGGGCATGGAGAGAATCATTCCGTCCTACCCCATTGTCATTTCTACTGTCAACGCACGACGAGCCTTTCTTTTGTCACTGCGATGATTGTCTCGATTGATCTATCCATCGAATTAAATAAAATTTCACAAAATAATTAATAAACTTTATCCTAAAACTTTCTGGCCTATACGCCCACAAAAGAACAAAAGCCAAAGACACGGAACTTTTATGATAGACAGTGAAAGGGACACGTCATACCCCATACAAATACAAAGCCCAATCCCTCCCTTGAAAGCCTGTCCTTTTCATTACCCAAACGGCCCTCTGTATATTCCAGATATTCCGTAATCCACAGATTTTCTCAGCATTAAAACTTTTAATTTCCATATAAATAATCGTCCAGTATATTCATTACCTTTATCACTTTGGCAGCCTTTTCGTCTCTTTCCCCTGAAAGAAAACTTCAAATACGTCGCCGTCGTGGATTTCCATTTTCGTCTAGAATATCCCGAAATTCTTGCATCTCTGGTAACTAATTTATGGCTATTTTTCTGTTTCCTTTATTTTCGGCAATTTATTTATTATACGATAAATGATAAACATGTATGAATGAGTATAATATTTTTTTTTTTTTTTTTGAGTTTTGAGCAGTGTAGAAGAGATCGAGAAGAATTATCGAAAATTGTTTATACCGGTGGAGAAAGGAATGGTGGGAGAGGAGGGGAATGTTGGGAAGAAAGTGATTGTAGGAGTGTGTGTAATGGAAAAGAAGGTGAAATGCGGCTCCGAGGTTCTTCCTTTTTGTCTCAATTTTCACAGTCACAAAACCATGCACAGTTTGTGTAGTGTTGCGTAACACGGTGTTATTCAGTTCCGAATCTCATTCATTTGTTTTCTTTTTCTTTTTCGTTTGCTTTTTGGATTTGTTGTGGTTTCAACAGGTTTTTTCGGCGCCGATGTTGCAGATTTTAGACAGATTGCAGGCATTCGGAGAATTTGAGGTACTGTGTTTGGGCGTTCACAATGAATCTAAACTGAGGGGAAAGTGAATAAAATGGTTTCTCGTAGATTAATTAGTTTACCATAGTAAAATGGAAAATATTAGCTATATTATTTGCATGCCTCTTCAAATTTATTTGACGAATATCTGTTCTACAATGTGTAGATTATTCATTTTGGGGACAAGGTTATACTCGAGGAACCCATAGAGAGGTAAAATCATTATAATTCTAATATATTTCTAGTGTTTCATTGGTTCTTTAAGAGCTATTAATATATCAAAAATACTACAATGTTTTTCACTCCATGTGGTGTAATGTTGCAGCTGGCCAATATGTGAATGCTTGATTGGCTTCTATTCTAGTGGCTATCCTTTAAAGAAGGCTGAAGCATATGCTCAATTAAGAAAGTATGAAACACATCTAGATGCTTCTCAAGTTTACTGTCTGTCATTGCAGAGCTATTCCTATATTCTAATACTGCTAGTCTTATTAGAAATGAGTTTATAGTATAACCTAGTGTTGGAATGTAATCGTTTTTTCTTTCCATTTCAAGTGCAAGGAATTATATCACGGGCATGATTGTACTCTGATTTCTATTTTATATTGTACTTAATCAGTTGAAATTTTAGCACATCTTAATGCTGCAATTTTACTTACCTTATGTTTGAGCCCCATTTTTGCTTGAAAATGAGTTTTGTAATAGTGAATTTTTAAAGAATGTTTGGTTAAAAAGTTGGAAAAAGTTTTGGGTTTACGTGCAAAATATTCTATCGTGAGAATGTGTAGTTGGAAATGAATTGAAAAAAAAACGAGTTTCTGGATAATGGGGGATCAAACAGGGGCATAAATCCAACTTTTCAGATTTTGTTCAGTTTCAGATATCATCACAGTGTTGCCAGTCCTTGGCAAAGTGGAAGTCCCTTTTTTATGATATTTAAAATTTAAGGGGCGATGCTATATTGGTATTATAGGTAAATTTGCTAGAGTAAAGAATTTTAATGTGTGAAAATATATGTGGCTCTTCACCATAATGAATAAATTTTGAGGAAATTGTTTATGGCAGCGTAACAAATGTTCAGAATGTGGGGGCATCAAAAGAATTGGACGAAATAAAAAAATGATTATATGCCTTTCTCGGTTTAAGAATGACAATCACGATTCTAATCAATGTTAATATATACAAACTTGGAAGTATAGTTGGGCTTGGGTCATTTTCTAGATTGGTATTTCCATTCCCTGTTGATGGATTCCTATTGTTTATTTATTCAGGTTGAAATGATAAAAAATCTGATGTCCGTGTTGACATTTATAAAGTTGTTGATTGGAATCTGATATCTTATTCTTCTTCTTCTCAATATTATTTCGTAAACAGATAACGTAGAATATATCCGTTGACATTTGCAGTCCTTTAAGAAGGAAGTTATCACTTATAATGCTCTATTGATTTCTTTGTTTTAGGCCTTTCCTTGTAAATGAATTGGCGTCACAACACCTTCTTCATGATCGAAGAGAAGTGTATGAGGTTTGCATTTGGTTTTCTAGAGAGATCTGCGATATTCCTACACTTTGATGCACTCTATATACTCTACTTTTTAGATGTGAAAGCACTTTCAAATGAATAAATAAGTAGAGAAGCTTATATGGTGCAACCGTGCAAGTACTCAAATGAATTTGTTAGCAGTTTCTTATTCTTACTGTTTTTAATAGGTGAAACATATTTTATTATTGGCACCATATAGGGGTGCTATGCTTCTAGAACCAATCTTCTGAAATTTGTCTTATTAAGCCTAATTCGTTTCTCTCGTTTAAAATTCCATTTGGATTCTTCTGATCTTGTTATGAGACACTCTCTCTACCCAACCCACTCAAAGTTTTAAGATCCGAAGGACTAATATGGAAGCGAAGTTTAGTATCAATTGTCTAATCTAGTCTCAATCTCATCCCACACAAGAAGGAATTCTTCCAAGGCTGTACTTGAAAGCGCACATGAAAGAGAATGTAAACTAAATAAGTAAAGTAAAAGCACCTGCCTTATGTTTAGCTGTATTGGATTCGGTGAAAGGCTAAAGAGAAGAGTTTCTTCGTTTTCTTTTAATATTCCCGCTCTCTCCTCCTTCATGCATTTCACTTTTTAGTTTCTTGGTGCCCTTTTTTTTATCTACAACCCTGGACTTCAATTTTTCTTACCCCTGATTAACAACATTTATGTATCGGTAAAGTTCAAGTATGTGTGGTTTTCAAAGGATGAACTTGATGATGCTAGTTTTTGTTTCTCCTTTCACCTATCGTGATAAGTATGCCTTTGTACTTTTCTATATATTTTTTAGTTTGTGGTTCTTATTCGGTGATATTTTCAGCGGCTTGAAATGTATGGAATTCCTGTTCCAAGATACGCCCTTGTTAACAGAGAATTTCCTTATCAAGACCTGGATTATTTTGTCGAGGAGGAGGATTATGTTGAGGTTCATGGGCATCGATTCTGGAAGCCTTTTGTGGAGAAGCCCATTCATGGTAACATATATTCTGAATATTGTAGATCAATTCTCTGCGTTTGCCAATTCTGGTTATAATGTATGACCAATATAATTTGGTCTGGTCCTCTTAACCACTGCACTTTGAATTGCTTTTATTTGTTCACAATTTTGGATATTGAAGAATCCTATCAAACCAACCTCTCTAAACATCTCATTTTAGTGCCCAATTTCCTCTGGACTTGAAGTTGTTGACTCTAGTGGCAGTGTGTATGGTTACTGTGTACTATATTGTGCAAATGCATGCCAACTCTCATTTTTCATCTTATGAAGGTGATGATCACAGTATAATGATATATTACCCCAGTTCAGCTGGTGGGGGAATGAAGGAACTGTTCCGGAAGGTGAGTCTGTAATATATTTTTTTAATTAAGTTCATTTTATACTCAATTGCATGTGTACATTTTCATCTCCCAGCCCACCTCACGTCTTTTTGAGTCACTTTAATGCTTCATGTGAGGATTACAGACTGCAAAAAAAAAAAAAAAAAAACATTTCTTGAAAAGTTAAATGTGTTGCTTGTTGGTTTTATTTTAGAATATCATGTGTATTAATGCCAAGTGGATCTTTAATTCATTTCATTTTATGTTCAATGGCTCAGTTCCCTATTGGTGCCCAGTTTTTGTTCGATAGACAAATGTTTGCATTCATACTAATGATATTTTTTTCCTTTTCTATTTTTTATGATTCTAAGTGTAAACACATTTTTTATTATTTGAGAACATGAAAGGCATGCGCTCCATGCTTTGGAACTCTCGCTTCACGGCCCATTAAAAAATCTCACCTTCACCTCTCACCTTCAAACAAGCTGCTTGACTTACAATGAGATTTTCGTTAATCGGAATTGTTGATAGTCCGTGTCTCTGTTTTTATTTTATTGCTGGTTTTCACTGTTGTACTTTTTGCACGTTACAAAAACGTGTCCTTTGACATCTTTATCAGGTTGGTAATCGGTCAAGTGAATTTCGTCCGGAGGTTAGAAGAGTGAGGCGTGAAGGGTCTTATATATACGAGGAATTTATGCCTACTGGAGGAACGGATGTGAAGGTTGTTTAATCAGCTTCACTAGTTTTCAGGGAACATGTCTTTATAATTTATCTTTTCAGTGAGCAAATATTGTAAACCTACATACATACATGGCTGATCTCCTAAGCACTGGCGCATAAGCTAAGCACTCATGTGACATGACACACTACAATAGGTGGTGGGAGATAATGGTTGGTCACAAAACTGATTACACCACCTATTGTAGTATGCCACGTCACCTGATGCTTAGGAGGTCAATTCCGTACATGTGTGTGTGTATGGAAGCCTGGAAGTTTCTATGTTGGACATTCTATTCTTGAGTTATGAGGATTTTTTAAAATTTTCGAACAACTTATAATGTTGCTCAAGTTTATCTGATTCAAGTTTTTGTTTCCTTGTGCTCTTGGGGATTTATAATTTCCCTTCATATACTGATCACTGGGTTGTTATGGTCATACTTTTTAGAGCTTCAGGGCATAGTATTCTTTGTCACCTATATGTTGGTTTCTTTCAAGGTTGTTAGTTTATACTTTGATAGTTTCAGTGAAAGAAATTCAACTTTTTAACCTTTTAGCACGTAAATCACTTGAAATATTTTGGTGTAGATATATATGGAAGCTCTTATTGGAATTTCTATTCTTGAGCGTTTGAGAAATTTAAATCTAACCGTAATTTACATGTGCTACTGGAGGTCATTGATTTCAAGTTGTGTTCTCTTTGCCCTTAAAACACATAGAAATGCTTGGCTTTATTTATAGCAGCTACTGAATCTGAACCTTGGATAGAGATTCTATGTTTTCTTAGGGTTATGTTTTCCTGTTTCAAATTAGACTGATGTCTTGTTTGTCCCCTTCTCCTTAGTGCTCATCTCCCTTACTGGGGAAGAAAAACCCTGGGACAAACAAAAAGGAGAGAGAAGAAAATCTTTCTTCTAACATTTTGTATATTTAATATTGGGTCTTGTGCTGTGTTCAACACTGTGGACAAACATTCTCTTTTGCATTTGATAACCATTTGAACTCCTTGTTCTACTTAGGTGTATACAGTGGGCCCTGAGTATGCACATGCAGAAGCAAGAAAATCTCCTGTTGTTGATGGAGTTGTTATGAGAAATCCTGATGGTAAAGAAGTAAGTAATTTTTCCATATGGATCTTGATAATTTGATTTTTATATCATGTATTTGGGTTCCCCCCTTTAGGAAATAAAATTTCAAAGTGAAAATGCTGTTTTATGGAGTTTGTGTTATGTTCCTGGAAGTATGATTTTTGAATTCTGTGCATCATTATGCAGAGTTGGGTATGGGTGGATATATTATTTTCTGTTAAATCTTAGGGGCTTCCAAATATAATTTATTTGTGCCTGCAACCCAATTCCCTTCCCCTTTCAGATCCTGGAGGGGAAAAGTTGTTGAAAGGTCAACATTTCATGCTTCTTTTATTTGTAAGTTTCGTACCTTGGCATATGACTCTGGTTTTTGAACTTTCTCGTGTGAACCTCTCCACTCTTTCACTTATAGACACCTACAACGAACTCTGCTTAATTTCTACCATCACATGTTTAGTGCGAGGCAGATTATTTTCTGCTTATCACATAGGTGCATTACCAGCACTAGTTATCAGTTGTAATTCTTGCTTCATTTTTTTGAAGATACTTATCTTCTGGTTGGAACTTTTTCAGGTTAGGTACCCTGTTTTACTTACTCCTGCTGAGAAGCAGATGGCAAGAGAGGTGTGCATTGCGTTTAGGCAAGCAGTAAGTCACTTTGAGCCTGTAAAAATTATATTCCTCCTTCCATGTCATATGTTTATTTGTGTGTGGAAATTTTGTCAGCCACTGGTGCATGGTAATTCATTGTCATCTATGTCCATTCCGTAATATATCTGTGATTGAGCTCTTGCTATCTCCGTTTCTCTCTCTTCCCCTCTGCCACGTGCTGCTTTTCAAAGATCACTTAAATTTTAGATGAGCTGATTTTTTTAAAAAATAGACTTGTATAGTCAAAATCATTTCAGCGAACTCCTTTGCTTGAATATATGGTTTTCGATTATGTCATGATATTGCTTCCTCTCATTTATTGACATCGACCACTTATAGTTGAATTGTCCATTTTATTGTTTCTCTAGGTGCTATATAGCATCTAGAAGTTCATTATAAGAGACTTGTTATCAACTTTCTTCTTCACATAAAAAATGAAAAATCAAAAGAAGGCTTTTATCCTCTTAATGTGCCTGATTAAGATTTTAGACTACTTTATTATGTCTTTATGCATCTATCTTGCTAATTAGCAGATGTACCAAAGAAAGATGTAGAGTGTAGTGAGGCTACTACAAGATATTTACTCATGGGTGGGGCAANGAAAGATGTAGAGTGTAGTGAGGCTACTACAAGATATTTACTCATGGGTGGGGCAAGCTCTTCTATTCTGGTTCTTGGTTTCATGTCATTCACGACATAAGTTTTCTTGAAGCATACATGCATACCTCAGTCTTACAATTAGTCATTTTGTTAACGGTCTTACAATTAGTCTTTTTTTTAACAAACATATATTTTCTGAATGCGTATTTTCTCCCGCAAATGTCATTATAGGTTTGTGAGGAATTGTTCTTACGAAAAAATTGGGTAAACATTTTTTCTCTCACTGTTATATCAGGTTTGTGGCTTTGATCTCTTGCGCTGTGAGGGGCGTTCCTATGTTTGTGACGTGAATGGATGGAGTTATGTTAAGAACTCTTACAAGTAATGTTATTTGTCTGCACCTCTCTTAGTTCTTTATTGGCTCGCTCTCTCATTTCTCTCTCCCCGTCAGCCACCCACATTCACTCGCTATCTTGTTCTAATTGAATTAGTTCATTAACAGTAATTTGGAATCATTCAAATGTTTATAATTATTATTTTAAAAATATTAATTTGTCCACTATCACTTCATTTTATTTTGGGAATGAATTGGAAGTTGATTACTAAAACTTAATTGTCTTTCTTGCAAGGCTATGTATCACTCAAACAATCTGATCTAGTTTTGACTCCATAAAATTTTCAATTTAATTTGCTTATGCTGGCTTATAGCAAAGGAGAAAGTATTGATCCGGAAGGTCATCGAATCCATGCCCATGCTCTTGCACATACGTTTAAGATTTAAATGAAGTCATCTTGTCTATGAGTCGAAGGATGCGCATTACTGTAATATCACGCAACAACACTATAACACGTGAAGCCAGAATTAAAGATCATTTCTATCTACATTCTTATCAACTTAATCTCCTGAATTTTTTTGTTTTTGCTTTTGAATACTAGTTAATGAATGCAGGTATTATGATGATGCTGCTTGTGTATTGAGGAAGATGTTTCTTGAGGCAAAAGCCCCACATCTTTCGTCAACAATTCCGCCAACTTTACCATGGAAGGTTAATGAGCCAGCTCAGCCTTCTGAAGGACTAACGCGTCAGGGAAGTGGTATAATTGGCACATTTGGTCAATCAGAAGAGCTACGTTGTGTTATTACTGTTATTCGTCAGTAAGATATGTATCCCTTTATCTCCTTCCCCAGTTTATTATGCATAATTTGTTGTCCCTCATGATTACGTTATCTGTTGGACAGTGGTGATAGAACTCCAAAACAGAAAGTGAAGTTGAAAGTTACCGAGGAGAGGCTTTTGAATTTGATGTTAAAATATAATGGAGGAAGACCTAGAGCAGAGGTGTTTATTGATTAATTCTTATTATTTCCTGCTTTATATGATTATGTTCCCAAAATCTTGTACTAGTAAATTAATATAACATTTTATATTCTTCTTTTATCTCCTCATGTAGACAAAGCTGAAAAGTGCTGTTCAATTGCAAGATCTTTTGGATGCTACACGAATTTTAGTACCACGTACTAGGTATGTGAACAGTATTGTTCTTTGTTTAGTTTCTTAGTGTAATCTTGATTCATTAATATTGAACTCATTCTCCACCATTATCAACTTTGTAAATTCATATACTTAAGACGAGCAGTTTATTGAATATTTTTCGGTCGTGGTTGATAGAAATGGTGCAAATTTTTGGCAATTTAATATGCTGGCTGCTAAACAATCCACAGCTTCAAGCCAAGAAGCGGTTGCTTCTTCTGCTATATTTAACTTCTAAGACATGTTGAGTTGTTTAAATCTGATGAAGTAGCTAAGTCATTCCAAAGCAGTCAAAGCTTTTTGGGTTTTGTAATACTGATTTTTTGGAGAATGTGTAGTTAAAAAGTAGGAAAAATTTTGGGTTTATGTGTAAAATTATTTTATTGGAATAATGTGTGGTTGAAAATGAGTTTGGGGACAAATGAGTTTTTATATAATGGGGCTCAAACACTAGCTTAATTTCATGTTGGCACCACCAACTCCTTTTCTGATGCTATAGAATATCAATCCAAAATTGCTAACAGCTGGAAAAAAATTCTAGTATGAATTATTGTACCTGTGAGTTGTGAGTGGTCATCGGAATGATGGAAAAGTTGTTATTGATGCTGGGTTGATATATAAAACAGAAAACATGTATAATGAAATTATTTAGAATATTGCACAATGTAGATGCACTCGCATAGTTTAAATAGTTTCAATGCAAGAGCATATTTTTCCATTGTAATCATGATTTCTTATATCTTTTTATGTCTTATCACATCTCTGTATTTATCGGATATTCGATTCATGGTTAAGACCCTGTTTGACACACATTCTCTCAAAATACATTATTTCACAACTCATTATAACCACACATTTTTCAATAAAATAATATTTTTCATCACATCAATAACTTTTCCTTACTTTTTAACCACATATTTCTCATCATATCATAATTTAAAATCCATTATTTCCTCAATAATATCCATCAAACACACCCTAAAAGTGCAAAATCCTTATATTGTCTGCCTTTTGAATTTTACTTAAGGTGCATCTGAACTAACTGCGTGATTTAATACCATTTAGACCTGGTCGGGAAAGTGATAGTGAAGCGGAGGATTTTGAGCATGCTGAAAAACTTCGCCAAGTGAAGGCAGTGCTTGAGGAGGTCGTTTTAAATGCTTTATATTGTGAATTTCATGATATTCTCCATTTATTATTGTGGGTAAAAATATTAAAGTAGTTCATTTTCAGTTAAGTGTACAATTTAAGGCACCGTATTCTTGTTCTCATGGAATATGTTAAAACAGCAACTTTATCTCATCTTTAATTAGGTTTAAGGATCCAAGTTTAACTCGGAAATTTAGCCCCAGTTTTGCCCCCATTGTCTGAAACTCATTTTCAACCATACATTTCATTGTACCAACAACTTTTATCAACTTTCAACCACACTCTTCATCAACTTTTATTAAAATTTACTAAAAATCTGTTTTTTTAGCTAAAACAGGGGCTTAATTGCGAAGCAAAAATTTGGGACAAATCATAATTAAAATTATCTGTTGTGTCGCCGAGGTTTCTCTCTCGAGATATATATAGGGTTTTATAGGTATTTAACTATATTTCATTGAGTATTTAACCTAAAATGTTGCCAGAGGACATGATAAATGAATAAGTTCGGGTTTGAAGAATTACAGTGGGATTTGTTGAAATTGTTTGATTTTCTTATGCGACTTCTTCCAATCTGTGGATTCATCTCTTTTCCTGCTGGCCCTGGAAAAACAGAGAAGTGGCCGTGGACAAGATCTTCAACTATCTTGTTTGATGGTTTGATAAAGTTGTCTGCCCCATTTTCCTTGTTAACCATCTTCTCAATCACCAATGTTGAGACGTATGCCCTCTATTTTCCTTATTAGCCATCCTTTAAATCACCGAGTGAAATCAGCATCCAACTGATTTCAACATGATCTAGTTCTCATTTAAAAGAATTTTTAAATTTCTATTTTTTTCTGTAGTGATAATCTTCATTATTTTGTGGAGTCCGGAGTTTTTTTGGCTATTAGGTTTTGAGGGATGCCTGTGCATTCATTTGGGACTGTCAACTGTATCTCACTATTTCTAGTTCTTTTTCCCGTTGTTAAATTCGACAGACCACTGATTTTGTAGTATACGTTGTATCTCTTATGGACTTTACACGCACCCCAAAACTACAGTTCTCCTTGTCTACTCTGTTTAGAACTATAAATTCACAAGTCAAATTCTGATATTAGTAAGAAAATGTTCTGAAGTACCTTATTACATGGTTAAAAAAAGGGGAGGGGGGGGGATCCATTTTTCTGTGGATCTCTGACTTTATGAATAATGAGGTCATGTAAGATTTATATATAGAACGAAAGAATTGTGAAAATATTGAAAGAAATCTACTTTTTAGCTCACTGTATTAGGTTATTAATGCTTTGGTGTCCAGGGTGGGCATTTCTCGGGCATTTATCGGAAGGTCCAACTTAAGCCATTAAAGTGGATTAAAGTTATAAAAAGTAATGGTGAATGTGAAGAAGAGCGGCCTACTGAAGCCCTGATGGTTCTTAAATACGGTGGTGTTCTTACCCATGCTGGAAGAAAGCAGGTGACGACTGTGTTGTATGACACATGTATTCTGAATTTATTTGCTCTAATGATATTGGATTTGTGGTTGTCATTGTTTTGAGAGAACAGTGTAGCCTATATAGAAAATGTATGCTGTCAAAACATTTTTCTTCCCTTTACTGTGCTTGCCAACTTTGTTGCAGGCTGAAGAACTTGGTAGATATTTCCGGAATAATATGTATCCAGGTTAGCTGTTTGGTGTTATAGTCCAGTTCTGGCTACGAACTACTGGGTTTTTGTTATAGTTCCTTCTCTGCTAATGTTTGCGTACATATTCTTTAGATTGCTAGGATGATCACATTTGTATTTACATCTTAAGAAAGCTTGTTTGATGTTACATGGAAGTGACTGTTACATTTGAATTTGGAGGGGCAATCAAAATATTTGATGAACCTTAGCTAGTACCCCCAACCCCAACTTGCTACTTTGTGCAAGTTTTCTTTATGTTTTGGGTATTATGTGTCTCAGGTGAAGGTACTGGCCTGCTTCGACTCCACAGTACATATCGCCATGACTTGAAAATTTATAGCTCAGATGAAGGCCGTGTACAGGTTAGCCCGAGTATGATTGGCATATTCAATAAACAAATTTTTATCTCCGCAAATTTAATCGGTTTAGTGTTGTTTGACTTATCCGAGTTCCCCCTCTACCTCCCTCACTCCAAATTTGACATACTCCCTACCAACTCATGATTGCTGAACATCAGTTACAATGTTGTTAGTGTTATATGTTGTTGATTTATTAATTACTGGCAGATGTCAGCAGCTGCATTCGCCAAAGGACTCCTTGACTTGGAAGGACCATTGACACCGATCTTGGTCAGTAATACAAATATCTGGTTGGAATTGCTCTGGACTTTCACTTTATGGCTGAAATCACTCTCATATCTTTCTGTATTTCTGAAGGTTTCACTTGTTAGCAAGGATTCCTCTATGTTGGATGGACTTGACAATGCCAGCATTGAGATGGAAGAGGCTAAGGTTTGTCTTTTTATCTGCAATTTTCTTTTATGCTATTTGAAGTTTGAAGACGTTGCTAGGTTGGAGAACTGATGATTTGCATTTCGGTATGACTCAGATGGGCATCTTGATTAAATCATTTCGTTGCAGCATAAATTATTATACGTGAACTATATAAACATATTTTTCTTTTCTCCTCTTAGCCTCATGTCTTACAGATTTCATCAGAGTTACGTATGGTACTATAAGCTTATTTTTTGTCAATTTATGTTTTGCCAATCACATGCATTTCTCATAATCAATTTTATTTTTGGTCAAGACCTTTTTGTTCTTAATCATGATGTTTTCTGGTGCATTCAAATAAAGATGTCTGGGCAATGGAAAAATTAAGTGCTGTTATGGTCCAAGTTTGATGTATTATTTTTGGTCATTTTTGAAGCCCATTATAGATTGTGTTATTCAGCAAAAGGAAGTGAACCAAAGAACTTAAACCATCAGATTCAAATCGTCGGCTCATAGTTGAGCTCAGTAGATGAAGTGTTCAATATAGAAAATTCATAAATAGGCTTGCTTTATTGATGTGTGAAGAAAGGGATTAGCATCACTTCCAATGAATGTCTTTAATGACTGAGTGAACATCAAAGTTAAGCTCAGGTGCATGGGGCATGATTAGCTGGATTGAGTATATAGTTTCACTGGGTAAGCTTATCAGTAAGGAGCAATTGCATTTATGGCATACATTCAACTTGATAAATGTATTGCTGAGACAGATTTTTATTATCGTGGTTATGTCTTTCATGCTCTACTTAGCCCAGACCTCATAAGAAAATCCATGAAATTACATATAGAGGAACTTGTGAAATTTCAGATGTAAATCTTAATCTCCCTGCATTTTCCATATTTGAGTATTATTGAGGTGATAACTTGAATTAAGTTACTCTGAACTCTCGGATTCGTAATTAGTCTGAAATGGAAAAGAATTTATTGGAATCTTGCATATTTTATTTTCTTACAATATGTTTTTTGTTTACTTCTGCCCAGGCTAGGTTAAATGAGATTATAACTTCTGGGGCAAAAGCTATTAATAGCAGTAGTTTTCCAGAAAAATCTTGGATGGTTGATGGGGCTGGACTTCCTCCAAAAGCATCTGAACTTCTTCCCAAATTGGTAAAAAAATGTTATAGTGTCCTGAATTAGTTGTTATCTGTCCGCTGTATTCTATTAGTTTGAGCCATTTTCAAGTTATGTTCTTTGAATTCCCCAATTTCAATATAAAGTTATGTAATCACTGAAATTTCCTTTTTTAATATGTTTGTCATCACTATTACAATTAGATGAAATTGACCAAGAAGGTTACCGAACAAGTACGAAATCTGGCCAAAGATGAAGATGAGGAACTGGCTGAAACCAGCTCATATGATGTGATTCCTCCGTACGATCAAGCTAAAGCCCTAGGTAAGACAAATATAGATGTTGACCGGATTGCTGCTGGATTACCTTGTGGTAGTGAGGGATTTCTTCTCATGTATGCTCGGTGGAGAAAACTTGAGAGAGATTTGTATAACGAACGCAAAGAGTAAGTCTTCCGTGTCCTTATGAGGGTGCCATAACGTTAGAGGAGATTTTCTCTGATGATGTTTTCCTTTTTTACCCTGATAAAATATAATTGTTGCAATCCATATTAAATGGGTTTGGCTGGTGTATCCATATTTCGGGAATTTGACTAGCATAGTGCTCCATTGCAGGCGGTTTGATATAACACAAATTCCTGACATTTATGACTCCTGCAAGTAAGAAATGTACTCGAGCTTGTTTAACAAAACCATTTTCTGTGTTTCTTAATCATGTCTATTAATTAGTTCTCAACACCCTTTGTGAAAATGTTTGTTACACTGAAGGAATAATGTAGTGATGATCTTGTAAAATGTGTTGAAATTTTGTACATGTAGCTATTTATCTCCTTCCGCTTCTTCTGGATTGCATTGGGCTGTTGTGGGAGGGAAGGTATACACCCTTTCACGTGGTATTTACTTCTGTTAGGACAGGCCATTTAGAAAAAAAAAAAAAAAATAAAAAAAAAAAAAGAATTATGAACTTGAAGTTAGTTGACCTTGGAATATAGAGCTAGTGGGACTTGAGTGACTTACTGTTTGGAAAGATCTTGTAGCTTGATCTCTATTTAGCTGCACATTTGCAAAGGGCTGAACTGTGCATATGAAAAGTAAAATTGATTTTGCTACATCTTTTTCACTGAAGTTAAGATACAGGAACTTGGCTTTTCAATTATCTTTATCATCATTGATTTACTAAGAAGGCCAGATCATTCCTGCTGCTACGGCTGTAATATTTTTTTTTTCATGATATATGACAGATATGACCTCCTACACAATGCACATCTAAATCTTGAAGGCTTAGATGAGCTGTTCAAAGTTGCTCAGGTATTAAAATAGCCAAATATTGCTATGATTATTCTGCCTAGAGTTAAATTATCCTCCCCCATAGATGAAAAGGGAAGAATTTCCTTTCTCCTTTTTCAGATGCTCAAGACCCTTTAGATGTTACAACCTCATTAACTTTCCTGCAATAGCACTGATATGATTGCTGTCAGTCTAAGAAACATGTTACAGCAGTATTCACATTTTCTACATTTCTCAAGTTCTAAGTTAAATTTTAAATGTTATCGCTTTTGAGTTCAAATAGGGGAGAGAGAGACTTCTTTTGGGATGGTGGGTGTGAGGAAGTTGTGTTAAGTTATATATATCAAGTAAATAATTAAAAAAGACTTCAGAGGATGTATAGAGATTGCAGGTGGCTTGGGGATCATGCTGACACTAGCTTGGATTGCATGTTGATTATTTTTGAGTTATGGGATGTTATCATTATCTGTCTAAACCTGTTTTCTTTCAGTTACTTGCGGATGGCGTTATTCCAAATGAGTATGGAATAAATCCTAAGCAGAAATTAATGATTGGATCGAAGGTAAACTAATTACTACATTTTGATCTTATTTCAGTATGTTCTATCCGTTGTTAGGGATTCTTAGTTCAATCAATTTCATTGAATCACCTCAAGTATATAAAAAATCCATGAGCTCAGAGCCAATTATTGTATTTTCTGGAGCATGAACTTAGTGGGATCTAGATCGTCCAGCCTGCTAGACAGAATGCTGAAACTATATTCACCATTCTTTTACTTCGTTATTGAATTGAAGATTGACATGTCAGTTTATGGGAGGTGTTTTTTTAATCTACGTACTCTGGTGATAAATCCATTCCAATGACGAATTTGGCTCAAAATGAAATTCTTAATATAATTCAGCATAGTTTCATAATTAGCTTATGAGGTGCTGGCTGTCATGTTGATTGTTACTGCTGTGGAGATTTTGTATTGGTGAAGTTTACTGTGGTTATATGTAACCATCTTGTCTGATGGTGATAAAGTCTCTAGCTAAAGAGAGATGTTCTTCTCAACACATACCTAAAGATTTTTATTAACGTATTTTGGCATTTTATTAACATGTTAACATCATAATCATTAGAAGCCAAGTGCTGACATCATCTGTCATACTAAAATCTCTCTTTGTGGAATTTCAGATTGCCCGTCGTTTGTTGGGAAAAATATTGATTGATCTGAAAAATACTCTTGAGGAAGCTATCAGTGTTGCTGAATTGAAGGAGGGTAATCAGGAGTATACTACAAAACCCTCTGGAACTGGGAAGGAAGATACAGATTATCATTCAAAGTCTAACACAATGGGCGAAGGAACGAGAAGGACAAGTTTTACCAGTGAAAAGGGAATGGATCAAGATGACGATGAAGATAAGGAAACTAAATATCGTTTAGATCCAAAGTAAATATAATGATAGCTTTTTTTCTTTTCTTTTTTTTGTGTGCAAGGACATATATTCATTATCTTTATACAAAGTTAAGAGGCCATGATGTTCTTATTTAATTTTGACTGAGCAAAAAGAAGATATCACAATAAATGTAGAAAATTAAGATGTGTTCCTTCTCACTTGATGTTTTACTACTTTCTGTCAGATACGCAAATGTAAAAACCCCAGAACGTCATGTCCGGACACGCCTATACTTTACGTCGGTGAGTACATTTCGGTCTCTACTTCACCATGTTTTCTTTTCCTGGTTCCACTCTGGACCTTAAACATTAAGAGAGATTAGAAATTGCTGACAATTTGGAGTTCATGTTTGTTTAAGCTCTCCTTTAAACCTCTCCTTTAAACCCTACAAAAAGTATACAAGGTTCAGTTTTTCCCCCGTTGAGAGTTGCCTTTTGTGTTTGTCATTCTGGTATACTATGAAACTTCACATTTATAATAGATTATTGAAGTTCTTTATCTCAGATTGATATTTGTGATTTTTATTATTTGCATGTTCTTCAGATTAAGTGAGCTCTATAAATTTCAAATGACAGGAATCTCATATCCATTCCTTGATGAATGTTCTTCGATATTGCAACCTGGATGAATCTCTTCAAGGAGAAGATAGCCTTGTTTGTGATAATGCTTTGGAGCGTCTGTGTAAAACAAAGGAGCTTGATTACATGAGTTACATCGTGTTTAGGATGTTTGAGAACACAGAGGTTGGTACTTGTGTTCAAATGTTTTTCCATCTCTCTTTGTGCTAAACAAATTAGATTGAATGGGATCTTTTTGCATCTTCTCTAAAGTTTGTTCATCATTTCCTCATATATGCTAATTCTTGAAGAATTCAACTCTATACGGCATTTCATGCCATGACCAAATTTTAACTTGCGACATAAAATATGCCATGTTAGTTGCACTAACTTGGACGGCTTTCATGATTGTAACTTCCAGGATTCCTCAATGAAGTATCACTTGATTTTCTATTAATTTGAAATGTGGTGCGCGATATTCAAATATAATTTTCAATGTTCACTCATCAAATAACATTATGGTACTGTCTCACTCAACTTAATGGCGCTGATTCAAATGTCCTCTAATAAGTTGTGCTTGCAGAACTGATGAAAGGTTTTCATTATGCAACACAATACAGTACTAAAAAGAGAAATATATTAAGAGCACAAAATATACACAAGAGTTTGATTGTAAATTATTTAAAGCTAGGTTAGTTTCTTCAGACTTGTTATATTTTTCATTTTTCCATGCCTTTTATCCAGTAAATTTCCACAAACTAAAAGCATTGTCAGTAAATGTGTTCTGTATGTGTTCATCGTCTAATACCTGACATTCACTTTTCTTGGCTAAATATCTAAAACTGACTGCAGGTGGCTTTAGAAGATCCAAAGAGGTTTCGCATAGAAATGACTTTTAGCCGTGGTGCAGATTTATCGCCTTTGGAGGTAACCTTGAATTAAGATGTGATTTGAAATATCTTTTTGGCCCACAATTGTGTCCAGCAGCACAAGGTTATATTGTTAAACTTTTTTACTGTTAGTTGCTTGACCAAGTGCCCAAATGCATACAATTGTCCAGTTTCATGCTACTACCATTGTAACAAGCATTAATTTATTTAAATTATTTAGAGCATGTTTGAGAAGTGATTATAATTTAATAGACCCAGACTTCATAGACCCACAACTATTACTCAATTGTTAACCACGCATTCTTTATGATCCACAACTTATAATTACTTAAATTTTAATTTAATCACTATATAAACATGCACTTAATCTTAAATAATTAAATTGAAATATTTGTGTTCTTTTGTGAGACTGCATGTTTATATAGTGAAGTCCAAATTTTTTGGCTCACTTGGCAGAGAGATGATAGTGAAGCTGCTTCATTGCATCAAGAGCATACACTGCCAATAATGGGTCCTGAGAGGCTGCAAGAAGTAGGATCATATTTAACTTTAGAGATGATGGAGAAGATGATCCGTCCATTTGCTATGCCAGCTGAAGATTTTCCACCGCCGTCAATTCCTCAGGGATTCACTGGCTACTTCTCCAAAAGTGCAGTCTTAGAACGCCTGGTCAATCTTTGGCCCTTCCATAAGCACGGACACACTAACGGGAAGTAGTAAGTTAACGTTGTTTTTCTCTTCCCTTTGTATTGGCAGTTTGACCTTTGAGTGGTATGAGCTTCTGTCCTTCCCGGGAAGAAGTGTTGAGACATTGTAGGAGAATCGAGCTGATGGGATCATGGGAAAGAGCCATGTTGATCAAAGCTGACACTGGTGCTTCAAAAATGCATTTTTCTCCCTTTTTGTGGGAATAGTTCGTTTTTCATTCCTGTAAATTTCAAGTAGTTAGGAACTAATTAGTACAGGTTATTTCTCCTCGCCTCAGATTATTCTACATCTAATATAAGCTGATAAAGATTTTGCTTTCTTCAAGGAAAGATCACACGACTTTTAGTCCAGTATTAGGTGGTTCTTTGGCTCAGATTATATGATGCTGACTGCATATTCCAGAAGAATGACCAGTTCTTTTTTGAGCAAGAACGATCAGTTTTGCAATGCCGTCTGGCATCAATTGATCAAATAATTTAGTCGGGTTCTTGGTTTTCTGGGTCATCATCACTACGTTTAGGTGTGTTCTCATAAATTTATGATATCAATTCTTTGAGCACTAATTGGAGCAAAGCTACAGGGGGAGGGTTGCTGTCTCGGCTGCTGGGAGGTGGCGGCTGAGGGGGTGTGCTGGTGCAGTGGCTGGGGAGGGTTTTTTTTTTTTTTTTAAAGGCTAATTTGAGCACTACCTATTTTCTTGGGAAAAAGCCTGAAAATCCAGGAATATATTGCAAATAAATCTATTTTTAATATACCTAAATTTCATCTCTGAAATTTTTTCTACAGCCTGATTGAATGCTCTTATTCAATCCCAGAGCCATCAAGGATGATGAAAATCCCTAGATTTTACTCTCTTGTAGTGGATTGAAAAAAAAAAAAAATTAGAGGAAATTTGATAAAAATGTCATCTTTCAGACTTTCACATGTACATTTTGGAAAATGGCCATTTTTTGAAAGGGTAACTATATTCAAACAAGATATTTTGCTCCACATTCCAGCACACAAGGTTCTCAATCTTTTGTTAGAACTTATAATTTTTAACAATTATGTTTTCAACATTTTCTATCAACCTTTCATTAATTAGAACACGTCGCCTTAAACATGTGAAAACGACACAGCATATAATTAGCATTAATTGCATTCCATTTCAAAACACCTTCGATATTTGTCATTTGAAAAAGTACCATCATTCAATCCGTTTCACCCAATAAAAATCTTCAGGATTACAAATTATAAGATACTCAGACGGAAAAATTTCTGAAGTAATATATAATTATCTCATCTTAACATTTTTAACTAGTTATTAACTAACTAAATTTAATACTCATCTGTCACATGATAGCTTTGGACATCAAGATTTATTGAGTTCTTTGTTCAATTTTTCTGTAGGATGTTGCCTATATAGGTTGGACTGTCATATTTGTTGTGTATGTATCGTGATTTGTGTGCCAACATTTCCAGTCCTACATAATTTGATCCACGATATTTTTCGACCATATTTGCAAAAGGGTATAATGGGCATTCTCAATCCAAATTTGACCATTTTCACAAAGCTTTTCAAGTGACGATTTTTAAAATGCATCCATAGCATTTGGCCACATTGGAACATTCCCCTAAAAAATGTCACACATTGGATATCAATGGGTAGTCTTTACGCATTTGAAAGTTCAACGATTTATTGTAGGAAGGCCAATCTATTTTATTTTATTTTAATTTTTTACACAAATGACAAATTTTATTGAAAATTTGCAACAAATGGATCAAAAGGTATAATATTCTATAACAACGTAGAATGAGAAGGTTTAACGAAGGAAAGACCGAAATGAAATAAAATTTAACAGATGGTTACAATATCTTAGCAACTTAACTTGGCTTATTGAAATGGTACTGGAGCACCCTGTTTCTGGTTCACAATTGCCATAGCTAAATACCGAGTACCCATGCCAATAGGAGTTTGATTGTCAGGACCCTCCCAAAATGGTGCTTCACCTTCACCAACCAGACGCCAATATCCTGTCCTTATAGATTCAGCCTGTTCTTCTGTGCAGTTTTCCAACAGTGCTTCAACCCGAAAATTAATTCCAAGAGAACCAAGAAACTGAGACTGGGTCATCGGGCCATGGACAGACACACCTGAAGCCAGAGAGTTTGATAAAAAGAACCCATCGTTTCATATGTATATTTCTTATAGTAACTGCTCGTCTTTTGATCTTTTACTGGAAAAACACAAATAATATAAGCTCATAAAAATGAAGAGAAAAACCTGAAACTTCCTCAGCAGAGTGCCTAATTGCAGCAAAATCAACATACGCACTGAGATCGGCTGAGCCAGGATTATCCAGTATGTCAACAAACTTGTGCTTTCGAATTGCCTGCAACATTGAAACATATGATGTGACCACTTCTGCTAAAGGAATGCTAATATAGATAATTAAAGAATAATGGATGCCAGCAGCAGTGCTGAATGAGTAACTAGCCAGTACTACTGACAAATGACAATTACAAGAAGCTAACTATGAGGCATAGTACTTTCATTTACCGATATCAGAGAAGTAATAATACCTTATAATTTGAGTCCAATAATCATATACAAAAACATTATTGACTAGGCAGCTCAGATAATATACTTGAGCTTTTCACATTTTTTGGGTAATTTGTACTCGACACTTCTTGTAAATAGGATCATTTTCAACATATCATTGTTATCGCAGTCCTCTACTTAAGTTCATTTCACCCTTTCATATATGCATTTCAATTAGGATTACAGAGTAAAGAAAACATCAGAATAGTCTGAGAAAATTTTCAGAAATCTAATGAAGTGTTCAAGGTGTGAGATCCAGAAGCTACGGACCTGTAGACTATTTGAGACTATTCCATTGAGGCCATAATCAATTATGAGAGCACCACCACCATCGATGCCTATTCTTTTGGAAATTTCTTGGGTCAAATCCATTGCCTTGGGGCAGACCTCGATATGATCGAGCTTGGCAATTTCTTCAGAGACGGCCCATTTGCAGCGCTTCATGAGATAGAGAGTTGCAGGTGTGGGCTGTGGAGATAAAACAAAACGAAACCTAACCAATGAATTTGAAAAGAAACTATATTATTAACAGTGCAGGCAATTAGAGGAGCAATGACAGAGAGGATTCAAAAGCTTACGACGAATTTTCAGTAACATCAACCATCTTCTCACACCAACCACGAGAAGCTTTCTGCAGGCAAATCGTAAATGTATCATATGCTTAGGCCACAGAGAATCCCTAAACCAAGATTTGCCACACAACTTGTCTATATGTCAATCCTGGGAAAGATAATAAAAACTATTTGCTGCATCAAATAAGCTCCAACATGTTCGTATAATACAAGTGCTTGAGCACATTGGAACAATGTCAAATCTTATAACACTCATAAAAGTCAAATGCTATTTTGAAGTTGAATCAGAGGGAAAATGGCATTCAGTTAAAAGCAAATATCTCAGAGTGATCGAAACTCGTAGCACAGGAAAAACCAACTATATACAGGGGTTTATACACATACCTGAAACTGGTGCAGGGGTAGAGCATCAAAGAATTCATGAGCAACGATGATTGTAGGCACTGAAAGAAAAAAGGAAAAAAATAAGTATAAAACTCATGTCTCAGATGAGATGAAATAGCAATGAAAGATCTTCAAAAAGCCTTCGATGATACTGTAAAGTGATCATATCATAAATGTACTTCTCTGACTATATCCAGTGACTCCTCTCCCAGTAATATGATGCAGCCATGACGAAGCAGTATAACTCAATGTTCTAGATGTTACAGAAAAGAGCACACTAGATAGGCTATAAAAGGAAATAAAATGTGTGCAAGTACATGCTTGGATGTTTGTCTTAGACAAGGAGATGAGAATTTCTTATAGATTTGTGTACAAGTCAATAGACGAGCTCGCATCGAGAAGCAGCTGAGCTTGCTCGAGAAAAACGTACTTCTAACATATTCGATACAGAACGCATATTGAAGTTATGAAGCTTGATATACAAGTTCCTTACATCCTGTAGGAACCTGCTCGAGCGATGCATGCCAGGATACAGGGGCCCCAGCTATTGTGCTGTTAATCCTTTTTTCCTCATTTCCATCTGCACTATCCTCAGTCATACACTTCAAGTTCTGATACTGGAGTTTTTGTAATGTTGGGCTACATTCAACCATATGAATGTGTAGAGAATCCGTGAAATTCTTGAACTTTGTCGCACCCTACAGATAAAATAGCACTTGAGATTAGTTGAAATTTGAACTCCAAAACTTACAAACAACAGCAAACATCACAATAAGAATTACAGGGCCATTGCAACGTATTCTGAATAGATTAAACAAGTATAAACTGTGAACCCATACACGTAGAAGATCAGCCAAGAGAGTTCCTCTCCCTGGTCCAAGCTCAACTAAGTTTACTTTATTTGGCTTTCCCATTTGCTCCCAGAGGCACATTGCCCAAACACCAATCATCTAGAGTAAAAAGGACGAATTAATCAGCACGATATGTTCAAGTGATACTAATTCCACATTTGCCTTTTTTTGCCCACAAAAAAAAAAAAGAAAAAAAAAACTACATTTGTACCAAACAATTTAAAGTGGGCAGTAGTTCAAATTTACCTCTCCAAACATTTGGCTCACTTCTGGGGAGGTAATGAAATCACCATCTGCTCCAAACACATCTCGATTAATATAATACCCCGCCTTTGGATTCGTCAAGACTTCCTCCATATACTCAGCCGCGGTGATTGGCCCCCCTCTAAACTAATGGTATACAAAAGAACCAAACACCCTCAAATTTCTCATTACACGGACGGAACCAATATGAAAGGTTGAAACAGTATAATAAACTGGAATTGTATTCCCAGAAAAGAACAACTACCTTGATGATATTCTTGAGGTGCTTAACGAGCTCAGACCCAGCAGACGGTTCGTGTGAATGCTCTACATATAAACAAATCCAAACCCATCACACTAAACTTCAAACAAGAAAAAACACAATCATATGTGTATATCTTTCTAATACCAGGAGGATTATACAAGGCAGTGCGGTCGATGGAAATTGTAGCAGAAGGTGGGGATTCTGCGGAGTCCTTCGAGTGTTCGATGAAATGACTGTTCGGAATTTGAGAGGATGACGAACATTGTCGAAAGAACGCGAGTGATGATGAAGAAGAAGCTGTAAAATTACGAAGAGTGGAAGCTTGAAGCAGAAATTTTCTCAACATCTTTGCACCACCTGATTGGTATGTAAAGATACTTTGCAATTTATTGCTATTTCTTATTAGCACGAGCGATTCTCAAAAAGTAAAAATTGGTGAAAATTCAAAGGGAAAATTGTTTCAGTGCAGACTACACCCAATTTTATTTATTTATATTTATTTATCATCCACAATCTCAAACTTTTCTATTCAATCCTCGTGATTTATGTCTTGCAAAAGATCAATTTCAAACCTATCATTTATTCATGATGCTATATTAATTTATTGGAATTTACTCTAACGGACATTTGTTTAATATATTTGTGGACCTCAATTTTTATACTGGCCAACAGATCTCAAGGCTCTCGCGTCCACGTAAGCCTAATTCTTGTACGCTAGGACAAACAGTCAGCCACTGTGGCTTCCTCCAGCGGTGGACTTCCAACTTAAAAGTCAGTGCATTGTATGAATATCCACACTTGGATTTCAGGGATAGATGTGCTACGCTATTTCTTCGCAAAACGCAACACAACCCAAAGGATAAAGAACAACTCAACAATAACTACATCCCAACTTAAAAGTCCACGCATTATATAAATAACTATACATGAATTTCGAGGACTATTGTTATGCCTCATCTGACGAGACTCCAGAAATCATATGTGACAGGCGAACCTGGGCCTGCACTCCATGTCACTCTGCCCAAGAGGCAGTTTTGTCGAAACCCGTGAAGGGGCCGAACCTATATGGAAAGCCAACCCTTTTTTCATATTGGAGGCTCGCGTCTAAAACACATTCCACACTCAAATACATACAACTCCAACTGACTTAGTCGTCGGAGTGCGCGCAGCCAACTCCATCACCATTGGAGGAAGTCGCGTGTGCCTAACGATTTGTCCTAGTGTGCAGGAATTAGGCTTATGTGGACGTGGGAGGCCTTGTGATCTGTTTGCCACATTGGAGGTATAAAAATCGAGGTCAACATATTTATTTTAAACATTCTAAATATATATAAAGAATTTTGGTTATTAAATTTTTTTTATTGAATGAAGGTAATTAATATTTTGGTGTATTTATATATGAAAATTGTTAAGGGATAGAATTCCATATCGAATAAAGATGTAAACATAAACCAACTTATAAAGGATTGTGTTACTCCTCTTAATAAGGTTGACCTTTTAAGATGGAACCTCAATTCTTAACATAGTATCA
>CAIGRT010080754.1:0-16068 GCA_903798405.1 Fraxinus platypoda | reverse complement strand
TTTAAACCTCTGCTCTGTTGGGAACATGGACAGTTACCTCCGACTGGGCAAACGTCAACGGGTGGCTGGAGCCTGGAGGTGGCGACTGCTGACTGTCGACTGGCCAGAGGATTGGGGTGTCGCGACTCACGTGGTTAGGTCGTTAGGGTTGAAAAATGTTGTGAAATGTGTGAAACTTGTGGTTTGTGAAAGAATGAAGGAAAGGAAAGGAAAGGAAAGGGAAGAGAAGGGAAGGAGGACTAGAAGAGTGGCAACGAGGTTGACTGGTCATCGGTCGAAAAGAGACGGCATCGACGTTACGGTTGGAGTCGGGTTGAAGGAAAAAATGAAAATTGATTTCCCATTTTCCATTTTGTAGTTGAAAAAAATTATAATTGGGCCATAGATGAGGCCCATCCAATATTGGGCCTGATTGCAAAAAAAAAAAAAAAAGATTTGGGCGAGAATAGGCCCCTCCAGTTTTGGGCCTGAGGCCTGTGCCTCGCCACAGGATCGGGCCTCTGCAGAAGATTGAACACCAAAGGGTTTTTCAAGCGCAGTTTAATCCCAAAAACAATCGACACCACAAAGAATCAAATGTCACCTACAACTTTACCCACTTCGGTTGCTTTTATTACCCACCCAAAAACTCACAAAAGGAAGGTGCTATTGTAGCCACACAAGTGACTGCCTCGCAGGCTGAGGAAAAACCAGAGAAAGAAGAAAGCCAATGCAGACAGCAGCACGAAGCAGAAGGAAGAACACAACCATGTTATAATCTCTCAAGGTTTTGCAATGAACACGGTACAAAGGGACAAATCCATATACATTAGTTAGGGTTGTTTAGTTAAGTAATGGGCCAAGCCCAATAAAGGTCAATAGGTAGTTAATAAGTGGGCTAAGTACAAAAGCCGTCCAAGGAGTTATGGGTCGGGCCACGAGCAACTCTAAACGAAGTAGGCTACTTTCAATGGTCCACACTTGTTATATGTTTGATTTATTCCGTTTGAGGTGTCGATGTTTCACTTCAGTCATTTGGTCAATANTTGAGGTGTCGATGTTTCACTTCAGTCATTTGGTCAATACGGACTGAGTATTAATAATTTAACATCATTGCATGGGGAGGTCGTTTGACAACAATTTGCTTACTACTAGACCTTTTATATATTTGCAGTACTTTTGATTGTAAGTGAATTATTTAAAACAAATCTATTTGAGCTCCATAAATTTAATAGAGCCTGGAGGAAGGTCTACTTAAGTATGCTAAGATTGTAGGTTTGTGGCACGGCAGATTAATCGCTCTCGAAAAGGAATCTATTGATTCTCTCCCAATTGGTTGGACAACAGGTGTGATGATTTATTTCACGGGCAAGGTCTCTGGTTCAAGTCTAAGATGGCTCAACTGTGCCATGGAAAAGAATAGAAGAAAGAAATTGGTAGAAACTTGCTTTTGTGATTCACTAATGGAATTCACTTGTTCTAGACCTGCTAAAGTTCTGCACGTCAGTTGATAGAATTCCCGTGCTGCTACCAGATGAAATGCCCTTCTGATGCTACTGATATGGTCATGTGAAGCTGTTAGTTAATAGATTGGTTAGGAAAATTGATGTTGTAATTGATTAATTACAATTGAATATGAATATGTGGAAGTATAACTCAGTATTTATAAAAGAATAACATGACTTTACCTTAACAGAAATTGAAAGACACTCCAATGCATTCGAGAGGACTGGCTCTCATCGCTATTCTTACTACTTACTTGAATGAATCTCTAAATCCCCTTTCCCATCACATTTATAGAGAGCTCCTAACTGACTCATTACCCTTTCGCCCCAATGATAACAAACTACTAACTGAAAGTAATAACAGATTGCCTTATATTTCTTATTGGGACCTATCAGAAATGTCACTGGAGTATCAGTTACTGAAGTGAATGATTTTAATTGTGCAGTCAATTACTATTCACTTCTTTGAAGCGCTTCAATTCTTACATAATCTTGGCATCGTACATTATGATTTGAAGCCTGAGAATATTTTGGTGAAAAGTTACAGTAGATGTAAGGTGAAACTCATTTATCTGGGAAGTAGTTACTTTGAAACATACCATCTTTGTGCATATATTCAATCCTGGTCTTATTGTGCACCATATGTTAGTTTGGGACTTCCATATGATAAAAAAAATTGATATATCTTCATTTGGCTGCATCTTGACAGAACTTTGCACAGGCAATGTAATTTCCTCACTGTTGCAGGATTCTAGTTTGTAGCAGTATTTTTCGGCGATAGTTCTCATGTTGTGATCTATTAAATGATTTTTCTTTTTCTACACCATAGTTTCATTTTTATTTCTTCAATCTCTCCACCTTTCTTCCATTCTAGGACTGTATTTTAGTTGTTGATTGATAATACCAATGATATATTAATTTCCAGCGCTAGTTCTGCCAGTACTTTGTTTATTCTTTAAATAACTTGGAAATCACATAGACAAAGTGCTATTTCTTTCCGGTAAGCCCTTGGACATAAAAAAGTATTCAAGCGCTTTTTTGTATAAAAGTGGAAAAGCAGGAATTTGTAGACTGATCGTGGTTTATGTTAGGCTGAAATAGTAGGAAAATGAATAGGTTTCAATATTCGGAGAGGATCCTTCTTACTGTTTGAGTTTTTTTTTCCTTTTGCTTCTAGCATACGATATATTCCACACTTCCAATGTCATGTTTTGCTCCATTTTATTCTGTTACAACTCTGGACCAAGTGACTAAGCCCTTGTTTGTAATCAAAACCCTTTTTTATCCACATATTTTTGTGGAACTCATAAGTACTATCTATTTATCCTCTACTTATTTGTATCTATTTATAATTTTAAACTGGCTATAAACAACTCCCAAATATGTTTCTATTGACCTATGGTTGATTAAAACCTCAAAGTTTTGATTATAACAAACACGTTAATCTTGTTTACTAACAAGTTGAATTCAAATGATTATAGTGCTTCAACACCTACGATGGAAAATTGATCGATGGTCGTCAAAAGATCAAAAACTATCATCACAAATCAGACTCATGAAAGAAGTCAAGATCGAAGTCACATTCAAGAACTTAAGAGCCAAATTTCAGAGCAAGATCAAATACTTGTGCATTAAAAGTCAGTCGAATACAATGATTTGATCAAATGTAAAAATAATTTTTAAAATGATATTTGGACTTGAAAAACACTTTTTATCATGAAAAGTTAGTTAAAAATACTCTCTAAAAGTCCATACTTTACAAAACCTTCAAATCGGAACAAACGAAGGCAAAACGGAAAAAAGACTAAACTGATCGACGGTCGACCGAAAATTTCCAATGGTCCAAAATTTGACCGTTCTGACCTCTTTTTCTGTACAAATGGCTATATTGGTCATCCGAACAACAGACGGTCGATAGGACACGATCATCCGAACTCCCAAATTTTTTTGACGTTTTGAACTCTATAAATACATCTACTTCTTGCATTCCAAACATATTCTTGTAGAGCATCAAAGTGAGAATTACTTTAGAAAAAACTCTTTGAGCTTACATCTTTTTAACTCTTCAAACATTTATTTTGAAAACTTTGGATTGATTTAATCAAATTTTAAAAATCATGTTTTTCATTAAAGTTCTCTCATCTAACACTTGAACTTCATTCATTTATTCATTTAAGTGTTAGTCTATTTCTCTCTTTATACCTAATTTGTGTCTATTATTTATTAAGAGAGAAGATCCAAATTGTAAAATCATTTATCTTAAAATTTGTGGGTCATATTGAAATCCCGTAAAACTCAATATTGTATAAGGATCGGTGCTCCTTATTTGTAAGTCACCAGAAGAGTTATAAAGGGTTGGATTGCACCATAAGTCAATCAATATAGTGAAAAGATCTTGCTCATGCTGACGAGTTTGGTAACAGAGGACGTAGATCGTTGCCTTGGATTGAACCTCCATAATTATATCGTTTACATCCTCTCTTTTTTTTACTTATAGCATTTACATTTGCGCTTATTATTTGAATTTATCTATTTAGTCTTTACTTGCTTGAATTTATATTAATTCTCCAAAAACGTTTTAGTAACCAACTCACCATCTTCTTGGTTAGCCATTCTTGAGCATTCAGTTTCTAGTGATAAAAAATCACATTGTCATCTTTTTGGTGCCATCTAATAATATTTAGTTGCCGTTATTATCATTTCAAATGTAGATGTAAAAGATTCCACAGCTGGATTTGAAAGCAAACCAAAGGATGTATGTCTAAGACATAAATACATTAAAAGAACAAAGTTTCATTTTTGGATGCCCATTTGTGAAAAAATTAATAGCTTATTTTCATGCCTATTGCAGATGTATAAATCCCACAATCAGATTGCTTAATGATTTTATAATTTAATGAGAAGGATAGTTACATTATTAAAAATTTGATAAATTCTTTCACCTAAAGTAAGGACTGCTTGGAAATGTATCAGATATTTAAAAAAACCAAGTAGGGTGCAAGGATTTGACCAGGGCAAGTTGTTGTCTGGTCGGGCTCGTGTTTTTTGATTGGATTATCACTTAACTATGTTCAAAGAAATCGTAGCTGATTTAGAGACATTGGAAGTTTAAGTATGATGAGGAGGACTTGGCGCTGGTGTTGTTGTGTTCGTTGTCACCATCATATATAACTTTTAGGGATACTATTTTCTATAGTCGGGATATTCTCACTGTAGATGAGGTCTGTGATGTTTTACTGTCTAAGGAGAAGATGAAGCATCTTGCAGGAGGATTTTTGAGTCAGGCTGAGGGCATGGTTATTCGTAGGAGAAATCAAGATGAGTCGTAGTAGAAATATAAGGGGCATATCGAAATCCAGACACGCAAAGAAAACATGTCACTTTTGTAAGAATGGGAATACTAAAGCTGATTGCTATGATTTAAATAATAGAAACAAGACTGTCCATGCTACTAATAAAGGAAAACAACATGTAAATACAGCGAAGGCTGATGTTGTGGAAGATACACAATGTAAATGAGAGCTTCTTGTGATTTTTGACATGGGTTCCAAACCTTGTGAGGAATGGATTCTTGACTCGACGTGTACTTTTCATGTGTTCTAATAAGGAGTTTTGAGATGTCCAATAATTATGGGAAACAACGCGTCTTGTAAAATTGTCAGAGTTAGTACAGTCAGAATGTTTGAAGGGGCTTTTAAAATACTTAAATATGTAAGGCACGTTCCAGAATTGAAGCGAAATCTTATATCTTTGAGCGCACTTAACTCAAAAGGTTATAGATACACTGTGAATGTAGAGTTTTAAAGGTGAGCCGGGGTACCCTTGTTGTCATGAAGGATAAAAGCTCTACACAATTATATTTATCAGGGTTCAACAGTTATAGGGGATGCAATAGTTTCTGCTTCTTCTTTGATAGATAAGGAAGTTGCAAAACTTAAGCATATGCGACTTGGGCATATAAGTGAGAATGGTATAACAAAATTGAGTAGGATGGGACTTCTTGATGGGCAAAAGACTAGTAAGATGAAGTTTTGTGAGCACAATGTCTTTGGGAAATAGAAAATAGTCAAATTCTCTAAAGGAAAACGCAATATGAAGGGAACACTTGAGTATATCCATTCAAAACTTTGAGGGACCAGCTAGGGTGCCTTCTAAAGGAGGTGCTTATTATTTGTTGACAGTAATTGATGATTGCTCTAGGAGAGTTTGGGTATTCTTCTTGAAACAAAAGAATGATGTATTTGGGACCTTCAATAAGTAAAAAAAAAATGATAGAAAAGCAGTCTGGAAAGCAGATGAAATGTCTATGCGCAGATAATGGGTTGGAGTTTTGCTCAAATAAATTCAATAGCTTCTGCAGGGCTGAAGGCATCTTGAAACACTTGAAAGTGCTTAGAATTTCTCAAAAGAATGGTATGGTAGAAGTAGAACATATGAATATAACTTTGATGAAAAATGTTCGTTGTATACTTTCAAATTCTGGGTTCTCTAAAACTTTTTGGACTGAAGCTGCTACTATAGCTTGTTTTCTAATTAATCGCCCACTCTCAATTGCCATTAAGAAAAAGACATCGGAATAGCTATGATCTAGTAAACCTTCTTGTTATTCTAATTTGAAAATATTTGGGTGTCCTGCTTATGCTTATGTGGATAATTGGAAGTTAGAGCCTAGGTCTATAAAGTGTGTCTTTCTTGTGTGAAAGGGTATAAATCATGGTGTCCTGAGATAGAAAATGTAGCGGTTCATAGAGATGTAGTATTTGATAAACTTACTATGGTTCATGGTTCACCTCGTGGGAATTCTAGTAAAACTTAGGAGCAGAATCATTCAACTCGAGTGGAGTTGAAAATTGGTTCAGGGGAACAATCAGAGGTTTCATAACAGTCTACTTCAGAGCAGTCTAGTCCACAGCTGACAGACAGTAACACTTTGCCTACACCACCAGAAACACCACAATATTCAATTGCTTAGGATAGACCTCACAGATAGATTAAACTTCCACAAAAATAAGGAGAACCAGGTGTGATAGCTTATACATTAAATGTAGCTGACGATATTGATTCTACTGATGAGCCTACTACAAGGTTGTTTGCTGCAAGTTGGTGTTTAAATTGAAGGAAGGGACATTGAGATTAAAGATGCAAAGTATAAGGCCATATTCGTAGCAAATGGCTACATTCAGATTCCACATGTTAACTTCACTATGTGTTCTTAACAATAATAAAATAGTGTTCAATTAGAGCTTTACTTAGGGTTGTGGCTAAGAATGACTTGGAATTTGAGCAGATGGATGTCAATACAACATTATTACATGGAGAATTTGAGGAAAACATTTACATGCAACAATCAGAGGGTTTCATAGTTTCTGGAAAGAAAAACTATGTGTGCTTGTTGAATAAGTTCTTGTATGGATTTAAGCAGTCGTCGAGACAGTGGTATAAAATGTTCGATTCATTCATAACTACTCATAATTTCATTAGAATCAATTATGATAGTGTGTACTTCAGAAAGGGAGATGGTGGATCGATTACATATTTGTTGTTATATTTAATGATATGCTCATAACAGCCAATGATAAAGCATATGTCAGGAAAGTGAAAGCTTGATTTCATGAAGAGTTTGAGATGAAAGATTTGGGTGTAGTAAGGAAGATTCTTGGTATGGAAATCTTGAAATATAGAAAAGCTGACAGATTGTATTTGAGTCAGAAGGGATACATGGAGAAGGTGCTTCGCAGGTTCAATATGCTAAATGCAAAGGTTGTAGTTACTCCCTTGGCTGTCCACTTTAAATTATCATCTGGCTTATGTCCTTAGTCAGATGAAGACATTGATTATATGTCTCGAGTTCTTTATTCCAGTGCAATTGGTTCTCTTATGCATGTTACGATTTGTACATGACCAGATTTGGCACATGCAGTTAGTGCAGTTACTAGGTACATGGCAAATCCTAGCAAGGAACACGGGAAAGCGGTGCAGTGGATATTTAGATACTTGAGGGGCCCTACTAATACTTGCTTGCATTTTGGTATAAATACAGATGGATTCGTTGGGTTTGTGGATTCATATTATGCAGGGGATCTTGATAAAATGAGATTACTTACAAGGTATGTGTTTAACCTTGAAGGCTGTACTAACAGTTGGAAAAGCTAATTTGCAAACTACAGTAGTTTTATTTACAATAGAGGCAGAGTACATGGCCATAATAGAGGCATGTAAAGAGACTGTAATTGAAATGATTGATTGGTGAAATCAGTGAAAATTTGAAGATTTCTAGTGTATTGTAATAATCAGAGTGTTAACTTTTTGGCTATGGATCAAATGTTTTACGAGATGATTAAGTACATTGATGTGATGTATCATTTTGTGCGTGATTTAATTGATCATGATGATATTGTAGTGATCAAGGTTGATACTAAGGATAATCCTCATTAATTTAGCCCATCGGGGCTTGTTTGGAAGATGTGGAGCGGTGTTTACTTGGAGATGTGTTTTTGAAATTCCTTGCATTGAAATTTGGTTCAAGGTGGAGACTTGTTGTAATATTCTATTGTGTAATTGGAGTTTTAGTTAAATTGGCTTTGAAGGGATCAAAATTACATTGGAATTGGAGTTTCGATTGGAAAAGGGAATTTGGATAAGTTATTGGATGAATTTGAGAATCTTGAAGCATAGCCGAGTGTCCTAGAGCCATGATCGGGGCACCTATATTGGAAGCATTTGGTGCAATTTTATCCCGAAAGCCAGCGCCACACTGCCACTCGATTACCGTGAGGATCTCGTTCAAGTGGTATGCGCCTCTCGCCTTTAGGCTGGTGCTCGAGCAATGTATTTATTCGGCCTAGATCTATTTCGCATTTTTACGCATTTCTCTACTCCTGTTCATCAATAACTTGATTTTGAGGGTTTATATATATTCTTCACGACTTGTATTCAGATCATAGCATTCATACAACACCTTAAGAGGTTTAGATTGAGATCATTGGGATCTTATTGTAAACACATTCATTATTGATTATGGTGAAATTCTCCTTCTTTACCTATGATTTTTTCCCATCTTGAATTTTCACATAAATTTCTGAATCTAAATTTCTACATGGCAAACTATTCATGTGGACGTCAAAATTATACCCAACTTTCATATGACATAAAGTTAGACATTAAATGGTTGGGTGATTTTGCCCTCTAGCTCTAAATCACATAAAAGTGACATGCGAAGTTAACGTTCATCAATCGTTTCCATCTACTATGGATTCAAATTCATATATTTAAATAGATTGAGACTTAATCGCAATTTTAAACATTGTGGACTCAAAATCATACTTAGACCCCTTTTGGTGTCTGATTAAAATCAATTTTTTTTAGTAGATTTAGTTAAAATATTATTAAAAAGTTATGTATCACATAAAATGTGTTGTTAAAATTTAATATTGACTTTGATTTGAAATTTTTATCAACTTTTAATCTACACCAAATAAGGACTTACAAAAAAGTTCGGAAATACAACCACAAAATCTATTTTAAATTCACAAATTTTAATAGAATGAGTATCAGAACATCATTTTTTTAATGTTAAGGACTCAAAATTACACTAATTAAAATGTTAGGTAGCACAACCATTGACCTATATTCACATATTTAAATATGCTGAGAACTCAAAAGTGCGGGGATTTCACTTTTGAACGTTGAGGATCCAAATTGCACTAATTAAAAAGTTAGGAAATCACAACTTAATTTTTCCTTTTTTATATAGTGACAACTTAATTTATTAATAAATATAATTTTGTACATATATTCAATGAAATCATGATTAAAGTGTTAAACAACGTCAAATTGAAAAACTTTTATGGTCAATGCCATTAATTATGGAGTCCTAATAATGCTTAATAGTCATTCTCTAGAAGAAGAGACACGTAATTAAACGCGTTACACTCCCATTGTAAAATATATCTCTTTTGCCTAATCACCTACTCGTCGGCCAAAACTATTGGGGTGCCGTTTGGTATATCGTGTTAATTAGTGAGGACAAGATTAGAGGAAGTTGAATTAAGATGGATTCAGAGTTTGGTATTGAAAAAAAAAAAAAGAAACAAATTATGCCTATCTTAGACACAGTAAAACATTAATTTTTTTATCGATATATTTTCAATAACTTTTAAGTAAAAAATAATAATTTTTTTTTTTTTGTTTTTGTCAAATAAGCAACTTTCTTATTTTTCAACTTATTAAGAGGTTATTTATTTTAAAAATTATTTATTTATAAGTGAATTTACTTTTTTGTTAATGTATTAATTTACTATAGTTGAATAACTTAGTTTTTTATTACATTTAGATTTTTAAAAAATTACTTCTTTTCAAAGTAATGGTTACATTGCTGTCAAATAGGTAACATGTTTTCAACTTTGATTAGTAAAAGTTCATTTACTTGTAAATAAATTTACATATTCAGGACATGGCAACTTAAATAATTCTATCTAAACTCATCTCATTCAACATGCATTATGCTATATTTTTCTTTCATTTTTTCTAAAACTTATTTTTTTCAAAACTCATTTTCAACCGCACATTCTTCCATAAAATAATTTTACACGTAAACTCAAATATTTTCCTTATTTTTTAACCACACATTCTCCAACAATACAATATTCTAAAATGCATTTTGACCAAAAAAAAATGGGGCTCAAAAATTTACTAAAGAAGAATAAGCTCCCCCAAATTAATTTAATCTAAATTTTATTTGCACAAAGCACCAAATATAATTAAATTAATTCTTATCCAGTCTAATATCACTCGTCAAATTTACCATTATACTCTAGTAGTGATTTAAGAAATAAAAAGTGAATAATTAGTTAGTTTTCTAATGGTAATTAATTACTAATTAGACCATATGTGATGGAGATTACTATTATTAATAGCATATCAATTAATTAAAAACATAATATCTGGCATAATACGATGAGTGTGTTTGATTGATTTCATTTTACATGAAAAATATCATTTTCCGACCCAAATTTCTATTTTTTGGGTGTTTGATTTCATTTTTCATGAAAAATATTTTTCAAGAATTAGTACATGATCATATTTTCCTCAAAAATAAATTTTCTTTACCGAGTGGTAGGTTTTTATTTTTCAGGCAATTCACTCTCACTCTCTCTTATCTATCCATCAATAAAAAATGACAAGTATAATATTTTTTAGATTAAAAATTAATCCAATCAAACACATTTAATCAGCAATTTTCATATAAATAAGTTTTAAACAATTCAATTATCTAGAACTTATTTTCTTTTCATGCAAGTTTCATGCTTGCAATCAAGCACACCCTAAATTCTTTATTCGTGCTAATCCATAGCGTGAAACGCATCCTTAACTTGCAAGGCAAAGAAATTAACTAGGGTTGTTAGAATTTTAATCCCTGTATAAATGGTTACAGATATCACAGGTCTTTTGAATCACATGGTTAAAAACAAAGTTGGGATAACTTAAAAGTTTTACTAATAATTACATATAGAAGATCAAATTAATAGCAACACAATTAAGGAACGAACTAATTTTACACGAAGATTCTCTTTTTCCTTCATACAATTTTTGAATACATAATTATAGAAGCTACATCTATGTATACCCTAGTTATGCATGCGGCAGAATCCTCTGTCAATGCATATGCAGGACTGATGATCCTAATTTCGGAACTAGATGAGAAAAAGTATTATCTGCTAAACTTTCTTGATCTTATAGTAATTTACCCCAGCAAGTATGTATAATCGAGTCAGTAATGTTAAGAAGAATCTCCACAAACTGATAGAAAATCGATAAACCGTACAGCAGCATCAGCCTTGGTTTGATTTTGAATTGCTTCAGGCTCCTGCTCCACCTCATCCTCGTCGAATATTTTCCTTGCATGGTCTATCACTTCACTTCGATTCGAGTTATCAGTATTCACCTGGAGAAAGTCATAGAACTCTACTGCTTGTTTACTTCTATCTGCAATCACAAGATATATATATTAGGGTGACGCAATCAATTCTCTTAAAAAGTCGTACCTAACCCCAGAGAGGTGCGATCGAGTTCTTTATTGCCCAAGAATAATAATATGATCAAATAATTTAAACATTTTGAAAGTTGAAGAAAAGGCTAATTAATTTTATACTTGATATCACTATCTTACCTTCATCTATCTTCATGTGAAGAACCATATTGTCCGAATGAAGCTCCTTCCGGCATATGGGTTGATTGTACGTTAGATGGTGCTCGAATCTCGGATAACATTTCTCTACAAAAGGATTAAACCTTAAATTTTTGTCACTGAAAACTGGGGTATCCTGATTTGATGACGACTTTTGATCATTTTTTAAAGCTTGTGATGCCTTTTTTGGGTAAATTTTCGACCTTTCTCTGCATTTTCGAGCCATGATAACATGCCAGTGATTCTTCACAGCATTATCAGTACGTCCGGGGAAGAGTCGAGCAATTATGGCCCATCTATTTCCATGAATTCGGTGACAAGCAAGAAGCCTCTCTTCTTCCTCTTCAGTGAAAGGGCTCCGGTTAATTCTTGGATCCAACTGATTGAACCACCTCAACCTACAACTCTTCCCTAATAATACATTAATTCAATATGATTAGCTAGTTGCATGCAGTTGAAGGGAATCCATCATTTAATTTCTTTACATGCAGTCTACAAATTCATAGCCAATGTACTAGTAATTAATCCCGGTTAAGTATGTAGTATGTACTGCAATTTATCTTCGTTGTTACAAAACATATCACATAAAAGTGGTTAATTAAAAAAAAAAAAAAAAATCTCAGCAACACAAGATGGAAGGAGAAAATATGCTAACACGAAACAAAAAATTCTTATTTAAGTTTTATCCAAATCAAGCCCTATAATAATATACAATTTGTGTTCTTTATCCAATCCAACAGGTGGTCTATTTATTATTACTAAATTTTAAAAAATATATATACAAATTTATAGGGAGACATACGCGTAATATATTTCGATGAACCATATATGTATTTTTAGGGTTCGTCATCTGTTATTTTGCACTTAGAAGAAAGAAAAATTGGCTAGATTTCATTTATTTCAAGGGATGGAGCTGAAAATTTTTATCATGATGAAACCCTAAGAAAATAATTTTTTTTTCTTCAGTTCCATTTCTTCCTTTAATATTCTTAATAGTATTCTAATTATCCATTACTAGGGTGCGGTGAATATGTGGATGGATGCAACAGTTTTTTACCTGTTCTTCCCTGTAGCTTTTCAGCTATGGCATTCCAGTTATGCGGTCCATATCGTTCGACCAATTCTCGAAGCTTCTCATCCTCAGCTGGTCTCCAGTGCCCTCTGCTGCACATCTGCTCCGACCAACCAAAAATCGATAAGTATCCTAATAAACACTAAACAAGATCTCTAACTATATTCAAATCCTAATTCTTCTTCTTTTTTCACCTTGCACAAAACAGTTAATATTAAGTAGTACTTGCAGGTAAAGGATGACGAATAGAAAATTTTCCGTCGAAAAGAAATTTTTTGCAGGTGGAGGTGGAGAAGACAAGGAGATAAAAAAAAGGTACATGCTAAGGGGAAGATAAGAAAGTGTTTTCCGTTAGAAATTGGGAGGATTTGGTCAGACCAGCACCTCTTATTGATGCAACGTCTACCCTAAAATTATAAGCACTTTTAAGTAATTAAAATACTTCTACATTGTATATAATTATTCTCTCTCTGGTTTATGAGAGAGAAAAGGTTGCTTGGTGGTGTTAAATTTCGTTCCCCTCTCAACATCTTTCTGAAATTTCAACTTACAAAATCCACCAAGCGGCTGTTTTTTTTTTTTTGTTTGTTTGTTTAACTGTATCAACCATGCTACATGTACACTCTCCTTCACATCTTGGTTGGCACTATTCCACATGGATCCATCAAAGTCATTGATTTTAGAAAGATTCCACACAAAAAAGATAAAGAAGAAACAAAGAACAAAAATAAGAACACCGAAATAAAGATGAAAGCTTAAACACGAATATCGTTGTCCTCAAATAATATTTGTCCCCTCTCAAATTGAATTTGATGTTTAAAGGGATATTGTCAAATGATTTGAAAGATTAATCAAGCCTTGTAATAGAATATGCTTTGCTACTTGTCGTCCACAACTCGTATCGATACCAAACATTACTAAATTTAAAAAGAAAAGAAAATTGCAATCCAATCTTAAAACTGAGCTTGTAATATTGCTTATTTCGGAAACAAAATTGAAATAGATTTTATATAGAATAGGGAAAAGTTTGGTAAAGTCGTTAGACCTTAGTGAAGAAGAAGAGGGAGGTTTAGGTCTTGATCACCTTTCCAAGACCTAACTAAAAATTGGCCTATCATCTCTTAACTGCACGTGGATTAAGACTGTCTTATTTTGGTTAAACTGCTTGTTTTAGTCAATCATCTTGGTCTTAATTTCCTATGTTGTAATCTTAACAAAATTAAGCCCTTATTTGGTCTCAAATTTTAAAATTTATTTTCAATCACACATTTTATAAGATCTACAACTTTTCAACCACACATTTCATGATCTTTTATGAAAATCTACTAAAAATGAGATTTTAGCTAAACCAAACAGGAGCTAAGTGCTATCAATATTCTTTGAAGAATGGTTACTCGTGGACTTTTACAAGATCGTTATTGAAATAACGAACGAGCGAGAGTAAAAGTGATAAAAAACAATAATAAATAAATAATCTTGCTATGACATGAGCTACTCTACTAGTCTCTTGCCTAATAAAACAACTTAAAAAGGGGCATCAGTGACTAATAGAAAATAAACTTTCTTTTGTTTTTCAAAAACAAATAATAGGTGTAAATTAATCGTGAGGTAACTCAACTTATAGCTCCTATTTAGTGAAGATGAAAATCAGATTTTTAATAGATTTTGATAAAAATTAATGAAATGTGTGGTTGAAAAGTTGTAGAATCCATAAAATATGCATTTAAAATTAATTATTGATTTTAACTTTAATAAAAATCTAGATTATAATTTTTATCAAAAAGGGGTGCCAATAATTTTGTCGTGATTAATTGTTTTCGAAAGATTGTGAGATGTTATTATGTACATTTTCATGATTTCATAATTGCTAAAAATTTCATTTTTTGACAAATTATGATGCTAAACATTAATTAAATTGTTGGATTATACAAAACTTCAATTTACTAGAAATAATATGATACAAAATTTATGGAGCTTTACTTTTTATATTTTTTATAGTGAAAATATTTTACCGACTCAATGGGTACGTACACATATATATAGATATTGCAAGGTAAACTAATTAGTGGAAGTTAACATGAAATTCCTAATTCATGTAAAAATAATAAATCATGGTCATCTCACAGTAGTTGTCCTCTTGCCTACCGACCACACATTTTGACACATCATCACATCACCTTCGAATGGCAATAGCAAAATGCCACACAATATGTTGACCCCCGGAAAGTGACCCTGATACGTAACTTTAAGTACGCTTCTTTATATGCGTTGTAACACACCGTTAGTCACTCGTGACCTTTTTCGGTGAGGGTGGAAGCGACTGCAAGCATTCCAACAGTCAAATTAGTGAGATGGTAGATCGGAGTTGATATGTCCGATGGTGGTGGTGATCATCGGAATGTGATTATCAATATAAAAGTGTGGGGACAAGGATAATGTAAAAACCTAATGTTCTCTTTTCTCAAGAGGAAAAGAAGGTGATAGCCCAAGAGTAATTAATCAAGTGGAGGGTGAATTGGTTTTTAAAACTTTTTCAAAAAATTAATCTAAAATCAAACACGTAATAAATAGATAGATTAATTTAAGTAATAAACATGAATATAAAAGCAATAAGTAGAGAGAGATAGATGATGCAAACGATATAATTATGGAGATTCGATCCAACACAATGATCTACGTTCTCTGTTGCCAAGCTCTCTGGCACGAACAGGGCCAATTTCACTATATTGATTGACTTATGGTACAATTCAACAATTTACAATGCTTCTGATGACTTACAAATAAGGAGCACCGATCCTTATACAACATTGAGCTTTACGTCATCAACACGACCCACAAGTTTTAAAGAAAATTGGGTTTACAAATGAAACTTCTCTCTTAATAAATGATATGATCACAATTAAGTACCAAGAGGGAAATATTCTAACACTTTAATAGATAGCAATGAATGAAGATCAAATCTTAAGTATGAAAAACTTTGATGTGTAAAATGATTTTCAAAAGTTTTTCAAAACTAAAATGATTTGATAATACTGAATGAGATGAGAAATCAATATAATTTTGCTTACAATATCTCACTTGAATGCTTTTTAATGTTGTAATGAATGGCAAGTGAGTTAGTATTTATAACAGTTGAAAAATGTCAAAAATTCTGTCGAACCGGACGATCATCCGGACGTACGGTACTGTTCGGGACAATTGATTTAGTCGTTGCTCATCAGAAGTCAGAACTGGCTAAAAATTGACCGTTGTGAATGAACCAGATGTCCGGTTCACCATCCGGACATCCGGATGGGCCGAATTGTTTTGGCTCCTCTTGTTTGTTT